>BSBK01000142.1:2500-177500 GCA_027943335.1 Chamaecyparis obtusa
CTCAGGTCAAGGAGGGATTATTCGATCACGTGAACACTTTGTTTTCATGATCTCTAGACTGAGATAGGGTTAAGTAAAATGTTTCATGACCCAGTAAATTCCTTCAATCACCATTTCGCCAGATGACTTAGAGTTAAGGGTGCTTATCGAGGTCAAAGTGGGTCCAGTTGATAGGTGTTGCTGATGTGCTTAGTTCTGATTAGTTGTAATATTGATGATGTGGCTAGATAATTTTAAAGGTTTAAGTGACTGTTGTCATTAACGAGAGTCACCCAATGTGTCGGGAAAGAAGAGAGATTGATGACCATGTTTTAAACTTGATTGATTGACCATTGCTCCTAGAGATTTGAAATATTTAAGGTTTTTCTACAAGTAAAAGACTGGTTATTAAATGCATGGGCAACCGATCTACTCATTTTGATCTTGTCCACTATCACAGTATGGTCCAGAGTTGATACTTGTCTATGGAGGATGTCCATGCTGTGGAAAAATGGTTGAATCAGTCACACAATTTATTATGCAAGTGAAGTAAACATGGAGCTAAATGATGCAATTTCCAGTCTCTAATGTACCAGTTGGTATTTTGGCCAAAAATGAGATCAATTTGGACCCGATTGCTCCATATTTCCTTGCATGTCTCTTCGGCAATAAATTTCTCGATTTGATCTGGTTGGTGTGGTTGTTGGAAACCCTAACCCTATCCTAGTCATTTGTAGCTTATTGCATCCTAATTTTTAGGGATCCCAAGATGACTAGTGACTACATATAGTAGCTTGTTGTATTTTTCAAAGGATGGTGAAATTGGTAACTAAACATAGGGAGCTTGGATCTAGGGTTTGATTCTAGCATTTTTTAATTTTCAATTTATTGATACTAAAAAATTTTAATAAGAATACAGTTGAATTCCATCTCAAATTTGTGAATGTCTTCTTGTTTTGATCTTGAATTATTATATGTTAATGTTGCAAAGCAAGTTAATATATGGTTTACAAGTTAATTGTGAAGTTTTTCTTGAGCTCCTTCAAGGAAGGATTAAATTCTTAAGGATAGATTCAAAGAATTCATAGTTCTTATGAGAATCTAATGTATGAATGTGAGAGTGAGAGGAATAATAGGAAAAGAGCTTATTATGGATTTAGCTGTATTTGAGTTTAAGTTTTTTTTGTTGATGTATGTTGTATTTGACTCTGTGCCCTAGGATAAGACACTGATGTTTTCTCAGGAAGCAGTTCTTCATCATCAATCAACTTATAAATGATAAAATCTTTCAATCAATGTGTCAAGGACATTTACTGATTCCTTTAAGAAGTGAATCCAAGGTTAATTGCTCCTTGTTCTTGTATGATGTACTGATTGTGGGAAGTAAGCTACCCCATAGTTGCATCTTTACATTTCCAAGGTTGTTAAAATCTTGTTAAATCAAGAGCCAACAAATGGCGACTCTGCAGGGGAAAGAATAAAATGACAACAAGTTTAAGATGGTTGTTTCCTTGATTTTCTGGATCATCCCAGAGTTTGGTTGAAAGTATAGAGTTAGATTCAAAAAATTTAAATCTTCTCACCAAGTGTGGGTGGTGACTCTGAGTTCTTTGTTTGATCAGTGCAGTCTCTGATAAACAGTGTATAAAATCTAGTGAAGTATTGGTTGGCTGGAAGGAAATACAAAAAATAAGTAAAACATTTTCCTCTTCAAGGAGGTGGCCAATCTACAAGAAAAGAACTTGATGGAGCTATAAAGAAGGTTCTAGATCTTCCCTTCTTCCCATTCAACAAGTTAAGTTTCACTATAATACTTCCAGGTATGTTGATTTTCATATGCATATTTTTATGAAAATCAAGTGTAAGAAATGTATCCCTATCAAGTGTTTAGCACTAGTGTAAAGGGATGAGTGATAGTGGATAGTTCCTTATGGAGGAATATAGGCCCTTTTGTTTGAATGGAATTGAAGGTTTCCCCAATGAGTTTCCTACTGAGATTAGGGACTATCTGCCAGAGTTTAGTGGCGATGGATCAAGTTTGGCAAGAGAACATTTAGATGACCTTGCTGACTTAATGTGTGAGTTTTCGATTGATCATGAAGATGTTTCCATGAGGATTTTAGTGTAGACATTTACTAAAAATGCAAGGGATTGGTTCTTATCCCTTCCTTCATGTTCAATCCCTTCTTGGGATGTATTAAGAGAAGCATTCATAGAACATTTTGATGAAAGAGTTGGTATGGATGAGTGTAAAAAAAAAATGAAGATCAGATACAAGACATTAGTGTCTCTGTTGATCCACTGTCCATGATACTAATTATGAAAATATGCTCATCAAAATTGATACTCTCAAGAAGAAACTTATAGATTCTAATGCTGAGATTTGGCAGTTGGAGGAGGACAAGAGATTGCAAGAATTGGCAATTCTTTATGTTGATCATGAAGAGGCCATTGATTCTGATGTTGATTCTCATTGTGTAGAAAGTATTGATTATGATGCTGACTTTGAGATCAATGCATATGAGGATACTGAAGATGAATCTAAGGTTGATAATATTTCCAATTTGTCTGTAGATTTTTCTTCTTATCAGCATGAGAAGGCAACTTTCTTGTCCCAATTTGAGGATATTTTGTGTGAAAGGCAAGAAATTGAATATGATGCGGATAATGATTCCTACAGTGTTTTCTTTGCACAAGATGATTTGAGACCAGAGATGTCAATCCTTTTTTCAAATAGGGATGATGTTCGCAACATTAGGGGTGAGGCCGGTGAAGATGATAATAAAGTCCAAAGTCAATTGAGCAGTGAAAGGATCTCAACACTCTTGGTTGATGAATTCCAAAGGTATGCACCTGATATGGACTATATTTTGTAGCTCCCCATTGACATATCCTTTGACACTAAATATAAGGTAGGTGTTCAAAGTGATGATGATGATCCATGTTTGTTAGATTTCCCTCATGTAGTTACTCTGCAAAAGCAGAGGATGAAGGCCATGACAATGTGTTTTTCTATCATGAAGATTCCAGTGATGAGAAAGTTTCTTGTTCATATCCTTTTCCTTCTTTTGCTAAATATGACAGTGAATGTGATAGTGTTGAGGATAGTGTCTTCAATGATTGGGACATAAATTTTTTTGATGAAAATGATGATGCAGATTAGTTGTCCCCCTATTACAATGTTTATGATAGAAACCTTCATTTGGTTCATGATCCAGTTCATGAAGATATCATGGAAGAACCAAGTTTCTCAGTGGCTGAAGCAATGCATGAAGGTAAATCTGAGGATCCAAGTCCTTTTCAGCTAGGTAATTTTGTATTAATGCATGATGATCACTATATTTTATATTTTGATGCATTACTAGATATTTTTTTATTTCCAGTCATCAAGAAGAGATAAATGATACTCCATACTTCTTGGAGTATGAAGATGATGGCTATGACTGGAAAAATGTGGGCAGTGACAATTGTAGCTTTTTTTTTTCAGCCCAAAGGTGCTCATATATGTTGGCAGTAAGATGATCATAACATTTTCAGATGGTTGGTCACATATGTGGATGTAAATCAGACATTTGACTCAACAGGGTTTTGATTTTCCTTTGGTGGCCCGGGGCCACCAAGTAAAGTTTTGATCTTGTAAAATATTTGTAAATAATGTCTTTCTAATGTGTGTCTCCTTTCTTGTTTCCCTGGTTTGTTTACCATTTTTGAGAAGGTTCCATGTCATTTTTTGTCCAGTGGATGGTCTGCTTCTTCCGAAGATTCTAAATTCTTGCATGGGCACAAGTTACCCATCATCCTCAGATAGAGCCATTGTTGTCCCATTTTCCTGTCACTGCAAAAATCCAAAGAAAATGGTCTTATCCTACTAAAACCCTAAGAAATTGCCTTGTCCTATTGCAACACATTTTTTATCAGCTAAGAAAATTTATGATGTGTTGTAGCTTGTGAACTTAGTCAAGGATAGCTTAAGATGTGTGCAAGCTCTAGTTCAAATTGTAGGTGTTTTGATGTAAAAACTAGAGATATATGGTCATTTAAAGGTATGAGAAATAGGGTTTATTCATGTTATGAGGGTTTCAAAATTTATCTAAGTCCAAAAAAGCCCTAGCCAAATCTATTTCTTCATTACCTTTTTTGGGCCACTTAAGTCCTTATTTCTAAACATGCCTTTTCCTTTTCTTTGTTCACATGATCTCTTAATTTCTGATAGTTAGTGGTTTTTGTTCAGTGATCTGGTGACTAAGGTGTTCTCTTAATCTCCAAGTTCTCAAGCGGGTACATTTCATCTAGCAAACAGGCGACTGAGTTTTTGCATTATCTCCTGATTCTAACAGTTAGTGCCTTAGCATTCAGTGATCCAGTGAATAGTTAAGAAATATGTTGTCACTGGATTGTGTGATAAAGTGGTTAAGTCATGAAACATTGGGCGATTCAGTGAGGGCTGTGGATATTGACCAAGATCAACAGCTAGCACATATTATCCAAATCAAACTCAAGGTTAGCCAAACATCTAGTAAATGTGAGATTGCCTCAGTCGCGTAATCTCCAAGTCTGATCATAGTTAAGGGTTGGTCAAGGTTTTCCCTTTGTCACCAAATCGCCAGATAAAAGATGAGTTAATTCAAGATCTTAGCAATTTAGTGACAACCATGGATGGAGGATCAGATCGACGGCTAATGTTTAATCTTAGAAGCTAACCAAGGTTAAGGCAAAGATATGGCGATTCAAAGATCAAGGCTTTCACTTATTCTCCAGATATAGCCCTGATTAAGATAGTTATTTAGCAATTGAGAGATTCTTCAATTATGCAATCTCCAGATGCGCTCAGGTTAAGTCAAAGTCAACATCAAGTTTGATTCTGGCAATTAATTCTTGTATTCAGTGACTTGGTGACTGAGTGTTCGCATGTTCTCTTGATCCTGGTAGTTAAGTGCTAAACTTTTAGCGATCCAGTGACATGGTTATCTCCAGATCTCATGATGAAAATGTTAAGTCAAAAAATATTTGGTGATCTAGCGAATGCCTTCAGTCATGTGATCTCTGAACTAGACATGGGTTGAGTTAAATATTGAGTGGTCACAAGAAGTCTTCAATCATGTGTTCACCAGGTTGAGGTTGAGTCAGGATAAAGGAATTTGAGATTCAACGTGGGTCATTGATGTAGATAAGATCAGATGTTGGTCGCATGTTCTCTAGATGAAACCTCAAGTCAAGGAGGGATTATGCAATCACATGAATGCTTTGTTCACATGATCTCTAGACTGAGTTGGGGTTAAGTAAAATGTTTCATGACCTAGTGAATTCCTTTAGTCGCCAGTTTTGCCAGATGACTTAGAGTTAAGGGTTCTTGCTGAGGTCAAAGTGGGTCTAGTTGCCAAGTGTTGCTGATGTACTCGGTTCCAATTGGTTTCCCAATAATGATGATGTGGTCAAATAAATTTAAATTTTAAGTGACTATTTTCAATTAATGAGAGCTTCCCAATGTGTCAAAAAAGAAGAGAGATTGGCATCCATGTTTTAAACTTGATTGATTCAACATGATGCCAAAGATTTGAAATATTTAAGGGTTTTATGCGAGTAAAGGACTAGTTATTAAATTCATGGGTGGTTGATCTACTCATTTTGATCTTGTCCATTGTCACAATATGGTCCAAAGGTGATACTTGTTTGTGAAGGATGTCCCATGCCGTGGAAAAATAGGTGAATCAGTCATGCAATTTACTATGCAAGTGAAGTAAACAGGGAGCTAAAATAATGTAACTTCCAGTCTCTAATGTACTAGTTGGGATTTTGGCCATAAATGATTATCAATTTGGACCTAATTACTCCAGATTTCCTAGCATGTCTCTTCGGGAGTAAATTTCTCGATTTGATCTAGTTGGTGTGGTTGTTGGAAACCCCTAACCCTATCCTAGTCATCTGTAGCTTGTTGCATCCTGATTTTCAAGGATCCCAAGATGACTAGTGACTACATATAGCAACTTGTTGTATTTTTCAAAGGATGGTGAAATTGGTAATTGAATAGAGAGATCTTGGATCTAGGGTTTGATTCTAGCATTTTGTCATTTTCAATGTATTGATACTAAAAAATTAATAGAATACACTTGAATTCCATCTTAGATTTGTGAATGTCTTCTTGTTTTGATCTTGAATTATTATATGTTAATGTTGTAAAGCAAGTTAATATATGGTTTACAAAGTAAATTGTGAAGTTGTTCTTGAGTTCCTTCAAGGAAGGATTAAATTCTTAAGGATAGATATAGAGAATTCATAGTGCTTATGAGAATCTGATGTCTGAATGTGAGAGTGAGAGGAATAATAGGCTAAGCACTTATTATGGATTTAGGTGTGTTTGAGTTAAGTTTTTTTTTTGTTGATGTATGCTATATTCAACTTTGCGCCCTAGGATAAGACACTGATATTTTCTCAGGAAGCAGTTCTTCATCATTAATCAACTTATAAATGATAAATATTTCAATCAATGTGTCAAGGACATCAATGCTTAATATTTACTAATTCCTTTAAGAAGTGAATCCAAGGTACACCCACTTGAGCATTAAGGCTCAAAGTGTAGGAGAATAATATCCTAGTCCTTGTTAATTGGCCCTTTTTCTTGTTAGATTTGGAGTGGGTTAAAAGAGACAGAGACATTTTTTATCAATCATATTGTAAATCTACAAGTAGAAAGAAAAGGAACCAACATGATCTACCCCTAATGAGTAGATAACTATGAAGCTTTAAATTAATTAACTTTAATTCCCTATTTCAATTATTTGAAGGATCTTAATTAATTATTGAATTATTGTATTAAAGTTACCATAGATTGCTTTATTATTCCTTATTAGACCCTTAATAACCAAATCAACCTAGGATTAGTATGTTTGGACTAGGGGTTGAAATGTAGCTACCTTTATGGCATTATTTCCTCATTATCTCATAATACTATATAGTTTCCCTTTAAATTTTAATCATTAGATAAATGATTAAATTTAAGGGTTGAGACTATAGTAAAATGAGAATAATTATCTATTTTTATTTTATCATGTTGAGGTAAATGTGACCCTTTGGAAAAACCTTTTTTGTTAGGTAAGCCTCGCTTAGAGATCTCACACCCCGACACAGATTTGAGGTAGGCCATTTAGGGCACCTCTTGTATACCTTGTATTTTTTATATCTTCTAGGAGTGTTGTAAAGTCAACCGTAGTCAACATCACCTTATATGATATCATTCTAGCTTTGCATTTCACTTTAGAAAACTGAGATCAAGACAGAGGTTGACCAAGTCATCATGGTCATGATGCCCCTCTATTTTATTTTCTATTATCGATTCCTAACTTAGTCTACAATGTTTAGTAAACCTAGACTTTTTGTTGTACAATAGAAATTTTTTTGATGGTTAAGTTTTGTTTGATTTTTTGGGCATGACATTTTGGTATCAGAGTGATGATAGAAACTTTGGGAGCCTAAAACACTATGTCTAAACTGTTTGAATCATAATTTTGTAGGATGCCACCAGTTACTTTCTAGACTCATGCACGTAGATGAGGTCATAAACATGCCCCTTCTATTCATGAGGTAGATAGCCAGGAGGTAGAAGTTCCTGGAGGGAATCAGAATCCCCTCCCAAACCACCTCCAGATCCAAACCAGGCCCTTCTATTGGTATTCCAGAATCTAGCTGGTATTATCCTCAATAGGATGCCTCCTATAGCTCAGAAGGAACAACATCAAGATGCAAAAAAACATAGAATGAAAACTAGGGGACAGAGTAGGATTCCCCCTCCAAGATTTGCTAAGAGACAGGTAGAACATGATGTGGAGTCTATTTGAGGACTAGAACCTCCACCAGAGATAGTGCCATAGGTGGTTGAGAGGGAACCCCAGGGCATAAGGGATCAGATTAGAGAATTTCTTTGACTCGATCCACCACCTTTTTTTAGGGTCTACCAAGGGTACAGAGGTTGAATCTTGGCTTCTAAGCCTTGAAAGGTGCTTTGGATTGCGCCCTTATGGGAGTAATCTTAAAGCACGTATGGCAGTTCATCTTTTGAAAGGAACAACCTCCACATGGTGGAGATAGGAGAAGTTTAAAGGCCACATTGACATAGACACCCTCACTTGGGAAACCTTCTTTGAAAGGTTTAGGGCCATATATTTGTCAAGATAGTTTAGGGAACATTGTATAGATGAATTTCATGATCTTTAACAGTGAGGACTTTCATTAGCTCAATGATGCAGGAGCATCTCGGGTCCTTGGCAATCCTATGTCACCAAAAACATATTTAAGTTTGTTTGTGTTTCTCGGTTCTTACTTTGACTGAGTTGGTTTGGTGTTGCTTGGTTTCCTTTGTTCGCCAGTGTTGGTCAATTATCTCTCTGGTGCTCGGTGAATTTCCCTAGCGCTCAGTGATGCTTGTTTGGCACTGAGTTTCCTTGCTTACTGAGTTGTTTGTTTTGGATTTCTTTTGAGGCTGACTTGTGCATTTAATTTGGGTCATGAATTTAATGTTGGTATCCATCATTGGGAAGTGTGTGGACCTAGATTTGGTTGTTCCTTTTGTTAATTATGGATCTGAAGGCCGTCTCAATTTGGTAGCCTCTTGTATAAATGTAGTTGTTTGGTTAGAGTTTAGGAGGAAGTTTTTGGTAGAAGATAGAAGATAGAAGGTTAGATATTATCTTCAGATCCTCGCATGTTTGAGGACTTTTGTACTTGATTGTAATATCTAGCTGAAACTGGGAAGGTCTTATAGCCCAGCATGTATGAATCAATTTGAAGATGATATATGAAATTTTTGCATTCTCTCTCTCACTGTTGAATGTTTGTTGCTTCCACATGTTGTAGAGTAATGTGGATCAGGTTAGGGTGTGCCATTGTTGGACCCTACCTCCCTCCTCTTGTGTTAGGTGGTATCAGAGCGAGGTGAGATCTGGATCTAGGTTTGCAAATCTAGATTTGAAGGTTCCTTCTTGTGAAGCCCTAGTTGAATTATTGTGGGGTAGTAGATTATGATCTGACCTACAATTGCAAAGGGTTTTCAAGATGGTTTGTGGGAGGAAAGATGTAGATCAAGGATTGGTAGACATGTTGAGACAAATTGTTGCTAGATTAGAAGTTGTTGAAACAACCCAGAGAAGAGGAAGACATCTTGAAGATGTTAGGGATGATGAAATTGAGGTAGAACAAGGTGATGTAGAACCTGCACCTATGATGGATCAGGGTGAGGAAAAATTGTTGAAGGATTTAACAAGTCTGAAGTCTACACCACACTTTAATCCTCTTAAGTATGGTGGAAAATTGGATTCTGATAAATTAGTGGATTGGATCACTGAGATGGAAAAGTACTTTGAGTATGAAAATGTACCTGAGGAAAAGAAGGTGAAAATTGCAAGCACAAAGTTGAAAAGTCATGCATCCTTATGGTGGGAACATCTGCAGTGGGGTAGAAAGAGGAAAGGCAAAGACAAAATCAAGGTATGGAGTAAAATGGTGAATAAATTGAAAGGAAATTTCTTATTTTGTGATTATCAGATTAACCTAGTTAGGCAAATGCAAATTTTAAGGTAGAAAGATAGCTCGATAAAGGAATATACTAAAGAATTCTATAGATTAGATATCAGATCTGGACATGATGAAGATGATGTGGAAAGAATTGCTAAATACCTCAATGGTTTGAGAGTTTCCATCCAAGAATAAATCAGTTTGGTCAAATTGGAGAATATTGAAGAGGCTTATCAATTTGCATTGAAAGTTGAGGAGAAATTGAATAAGAGGCATGAGCAAAGACAAAGAGGTAGAGGTGGTAGATTCCCTAGAGGAAGAGGTGGATCCATTGGTGAAAATAGTAGATCTGAACTAGAAAAGACAACTTTGGATAAAGGCAAGACCGAGTGGAAAGGTGAAAGTTCATCTAGAGGTAGAGGCAGTAACTACCGAGGTGGATATAATAGAGGCAATTTCCAAGGAACTTTTTACAATTGTGGAGAATAAAGACATAGATCATTTGAGTGTACACATGCAAGTAAGAAGGCTGGTAGTAGTAGAAATGATTTGGTGCAAGAAGAGTCACCGAATGAACCTGAGAAGGAAAATAACTTGATGGTAAGAAGTGCACTTTGGAATGAAGGTAAAAAGGAAGATTCGATAAGGAAAAGTTTATTCAAGACCAGATGTAGAGTTTCTGACAAATTTTGGAAGGTAATCATTAACAGTGGTAGCTCAGAGAATCTAGCATCTGAACAATGTTATGTGAATTTGAAAATTAGAAAGTACTATGATAAGGTGTCATGTGATATCATGCCTATGGATTGTTGTCATATTTTTTTGGGTAGACCTTGGCAATATGATAAACATGCTATATATGATGGGAGATTGCATAAGTATACTATTTTGGCTGATGAGAAAAGACAAATCTTGTTACCTTTGATGGAAGAACCTGTTACTAATGTTTTCACATTTATGAAAGTCTTCTTGATGGAAGGAAGAAAGTTTGTTAAGGATTTAAAGAGAAATTATGCATGTTTTGTTGTGATTCCTAACAAACTGAGTAAGAAGACAGATGATAGTGTCCCTGAGGATATTAATAAATTACTCGCCGAGTACAAAGATATCATTTCTGATAATGTACCTGATGGTTTTCCACCAAAGAGAAGCATTGATCATTACATGGATCTTATCCCTGGAGCTATTTTACCAACTAAGGCACCTCATCGATTGACACCTACTGAGAATTAGGAATTGAACCGATAGATTCAAGAATTGTTGTAGAAAGGTTTGATCAGAGAAAGTTTGAGTCCTTATGCAGTACCTACAGTATTGTGACATAGTCAAGGATGGTGAATCCAATTAAGGATTGTCCAAACTTGTAGCCAACACCAACACAGTGGAATAACATAAAACTAAAACCAGATCTGAAAGAAAATAGGTATCTTTATTCATTAACTAGTTGATTACATGCAATGTGTCAGGCTATAAGGCCTTCTCGATTATAGCTATTTACAATGCAAGAAATAGTTCTACAAGATCACACAAGATCCAACACACTTCTCCTCAGCTAGCCCAAGTCTGCAACACACTAGGAGACTGGTAGGCACTCCAAGAAAGATCTAAAATTGTGCTCATAAGCCACCAAGAAACCTTCTTGTGCCTAAGCTTGTAAGCTACTAACTCTACTACCTTCTATCCAAATCTAATCTAATTCTAGACCTCTTCTCTCACTGATCGTAAACAACTACCCAAACATCCTCTTAAATACTAATCCCCAACTACAAGTCAGCTTTACAAATAATTAAATCTAACAACCTAGTCAGCTTCCAAAATATACAAATATTAAATACAAACACAATCGGCTCACAAATAGCCTTACAAATATTTAATTCATCAAGTCCACCTCTAGATCCACATAGGAGAATGCAACACACCAAATCTAGGTCCCCACATATCCAATGGTCAATCCGTAACTCAAGGAATGTGACCCAAATTAAATGCAACATTCGGCCAAGCTAATTCATCCAAACAACCAAGTTGGTCATCAAGAACACAGAGCGCTAGTAAGCAACACCAAGTCCCCATTGATAACCAAACACCAAGCATGAGAACCACTGAGTCTACATCAGTAACCAGGCACCAAGCACCAGGAACACCAAGTGACCATCATCCACCAAGCTCCGTCGGCACTTCCAACCGAGAACCTTTACCATGACCACCGAGCTCCATCGGTGAAGCCAAAAAAACTTCAACCAAGAATTATCACCAAAGACTGAGAAACTCCAACGTTCTATCGAGATCACTATCCAAGTAACCGAACCCCACCAGACAATTACTGAGACTACCAGAATCTTTAGGAACCGAGGATGCCCCTACATCAGACACCTGAGGTAAATAAGAAAGTGTGTCCCACACTTTACTCCTTTAAGAAAATCTTCCATCCACTTCATTTTCACACAAGGCTTGTCAATCCATGAAGCTAGGAAAATGCACAAGTCTATCAACCAAGTCCTCCTTAACCGATCTGCCACCAACTAGTCAGCATGCTCAACATCTAGAACAAACTACAGATTCAACCCATCACCAAGTATCAAGTCAGAATCCCACCTCAAAATCTCATCACAAGACTTATCATTGCCAACCAGTGACTCAAGTCAACAATCAACAAACAAAATCTACACCTCAGCACTAAACAAAAGAAATTCGGCAACACCATCATCAAAAAGGTGTTCAGTAATAGGTAACTCTTCACCAACAACATTCTGATCAAGCACAACCAGATGCTCTACAATTTCCATGTCAAGCACAACCGACTAAACATGAAAACCAATCTCCTAACCATCCTCAACAAGGTCAACAACATCGTCGGTAAGCATAGATAACTTAGCAACAACCACAAGTTTCTCTATAGGTTTCATGGCAAAATTCACCAACTAAACATCAAAACCAATCTTACCTACCTCTGTATGTCTTCTCTCTCAGACTATTCTTCTAATAGGCCATAGAACTTTCTTTTGTATTGGCATGCTCCAACTCTAGTAAGCTCTACAAAGATCAACAACATTTTCCTTCACAAGGTTATCAATTCGGCTCAAGAAATTAGTTTTCCACTGAGAAAACCTTTCAGAAATCTTCTCTTCCATCACATCACAAAGAGAAGCAATCACATAGGGTTCAATCCTCTCAGAGACATCTCCAATGATCTTTGAAAACCCTCTGCAACAAACCCAACACCGACCACCTTGTGACAACCTCTAAGTTGTATGCAAGCCAGATCGCAACTTGCCACCTTGCATGAACAACTAGGGCAAGATTCCACAAGTTCAACACCATGGATCTGTAACTTAGATTGTGCACAATCTCTTCACCAACCTTTCTCCAAACAAGATCAACTCAGCTCTAGTACCACTTGATGTATTCAAGGATGGAGAATCCAATTAAGGATAGTCCAGACTTGCAGCCAACACCAACATAGTGAAATAACACAAAACCAAAACCAGATTTGAAAGAAAACATATATCTTTATTCATCAACTAACTGATTACATGCAATGTGTCAGGCTGTAAGGCCTTCTTGGTTACGGCCAATTACAATTCAATAAATAGTTCTACAAGATCACGTAGGATCCAACACACTTCTCCTCAGCTAGCCTAGGTCTGCAACACAATAGGACACTAGTAGGCACTCCAAGAAAGATCTAAGCTTGTGCTCACAAGCCACCAAGAAATCTTCTTGTTCCTAAGCTTGCAAGCTACTAACTCTACTACCTTCTGTCCAGATCTAATCTAATTCTAGACCTCTACTCTCATTGATCCTAAACAACTACCCAAACATCCTCTTAAATACTAATCCCCAGCCACCAGTCAGCTTTACAAATAATTAAATCCCACAACCCAGTCAGCTTCCAAAATATAAAAATATTAAATGCAACCACAGTCAGCTCACAAATAGCCTTACAAATATTTAATTCATCAAGTCAGCCTCCAAATCCACATAGGATAATGCAACATGCTAGATTTAGGTCCCCACATGTCCAATGGTCAATCTGTAACTCAAGGAATGTGACCCAAATTAAATGCACCAGTTGGCCAAGCCAATTCATCCAAACAACCAAGTCATTCATCAAGAACACTGAGTCCCCATCGATAACCAAACACCAAGCACCAGAACCACTAAGTCCCCATCAGTAACCAAGCATCGAGCACTAGGAACACCAAGTGACCATCATCCATTGAGCTCCATTCGCACTTCCAACAGATAACCTTTACCATGACCACCGAGCTCAATCGCCAAACAAACTTTGACTGAGAACTATCACCAAAGACCGATAAACTCCAGCCTTCTACCGAGATCACTAGCCAAGTAACTGATCCCCACCAGATAGTTATCGAGACTACCAGAATCTTTAGGAATTGAGGATACCCCTGCATCATATTGGCACCTAAGAAGAATGGATAATGGAAAATTTTTACTGATTCCAAAGCAATCAACAAGATAACAGTGAAGTATAGGTTTCCTATACCAAGAATGGATGATATAATGGAGAGTTTCACTGGAGAAAAGTATTTTACCAAGATTGATTTGAAAAGTGGGTATCATTAGATCAAAATCAAAGAAGGTGATGAATGGAAGACTTCTTTCAAGACAAAAGAAGGTTTTTATGAGTGGTTGGTTATGCCTTTTGGTTTAACTAATGCACCGAGTACTTTTATGAGGTTGATGAATGAAGTTTTGAAGAAATTCTTGGGTAAGTTTTTGATTGTATATCTTGATGATATTTTGATATTCAATAAGACTAGAGAAGAACATTTGTTGCATGTTAGACAAGTTTTGCAGAGGTTGAAAGAAGAAAATTTGCTGATAAATATGAAAAAGTGTTCATTCATGAAAGAGGAGATTGTGTATTTGGGATTTGTGATCTCAGTTGATGGTTTGAAAATGGATCCTGAAAAGGTTGAATCTATTTTGAATTGGCCTACACCTTTGAATGGTAGTGAGGTAAGATCATTTCATGGTTTGGAAAGTTTTTACCAAAATTTCATTAGGAATTTTAGTTCAATTTGTAATGCTATGACTGAGACTATGAGAGGAGACAAAAGAGAATTCAAGTGGACACATGGATCTAATAAAAGTTTTGAGACTCTGAAGCAGAAAGTTGTTGAATTTCTTGTTTTGGCATTGCTTGATTTCAATAAGGTATTTCAAGTGGAATGTGATGCAAGTGGTAGTGCAATTGGAGCTGTGTTGAGTCAAAAAGGTAAACATGTTGCTTTCTTTAGTGAAAAGTTGAATAATGCAAAAAGGAAATATTCTATGTATGATCAAGAATTATATGCTATTGTTCAAGCATTGAAGAATGTTGGATTGTAGAGATAGGGTACAAGAGGGGAGGGGTGAATCAATGCCCATAAAAAATTTCAACTCATAAACCTTTCTGACCTTAAACAACAAATAGTAGTAACCTTCACAAATAGCTTCTATCCATTGCATGCATCATTCATTCATTTAACTATCAAAGGTAAATAGCATGAAATCAACAAGATAATCAACACATAACACAAGTATTTTGGTAACGTAGAAACCCTTGTTAGAAGGTAAAAACTGTGGTGGGGATGACACCCAAAAATTCTTTACTACTACATATAGAAAAGGTTTTCCTATTAGGGATACAAGTGGTGATCACTTCTGGTGATCTTACCCTATTAGGAGTAACATATGAGATCAACTAGATCTACCTATTGATAGGATTTTAACAACACTACTTGAGTGTGCACTCGGTTAAGAGATTTACAAAAAGACTGTAAAGACTGTTAGGTCTACTATGTTAAGAGATTTTACCAAAACTCTGTTACAATGATTAGAAAATAACAGGTAACTATATGCAAATAACAACTTAACTTGTCTGATATAAATCAATGAAATACTAATTAGATATCACCTTTTCTATGAAGATCTCTGCTCTAAATTGCTCGGTTAGTCCGATTCTGATTCTGCTTTAATCTAATTACCCCTAAATACTGTTTTGCTCTGTCTGTCAATTGATAATCTTGAAGTTGGCTAATGCTTCAAGAACTTCTTTGTTCATACATCAGTTACATCAAAATGATACAAAAATATAATTATATAGCATACTTCTTTATGTCGCTTTAAAAAAATTAGGTTACAATGTCTTAGAGAAAACCCTAAGATCTACGGTGTACAAAAATAACCTAGATAAAAATAATAACATAATATCTTCATTGCAATTAATGAATATCTCAACAATAAATTATCCTCGATCTTGGTAAAATGTTTTGTGATTCTATTGTAACCGTTTGCATAGATAGATGTACCATTTCTGATTCCGATGTCATTTCCTATGATCCTAGGTAAACACTATATGTACTACTCGGTAAATACACTGGTGCTCGGTGTCTAGTTTTCTCGATGTTTACTGTGCTCTATATCGGTGTACACTGATGCTCGGTAGAATTACCCTAATGCTCAGTGTGAAGACTTAACCAATTGGCTTGTAGTGCTTGCAGTTACCAACTAGAGTATCATAGGTAACTGACCGATGTCTTTGATACTAATGACAACCTTTAATGCACAATAGAGATAACAATCTCCCCCTTTGGCATTAGTATCAAAACCTTAATGTATACAGACCTTATATCTCAAAAAATTATATTTCCACCATATACATATATACATATAAAAAATTTGCTATATACTCCCCCTCAGTGCATGCTTCGGTAATGTGTACTATACTTCAATTCTATTTACTTATTTGGCATATACATTTGTTTCCTAAGATCTTTTATCAACCGCCTGAGTTCTTGAACTCTTAATATATGCTTTTCAAAAGCTTGTGGATTGGTTGTAGCTGCATGTGCACTGGCTTTGATTTTATTTTTAAACTGTTTGATCTTTTCACTAATCTCAGTAGTGAAGGTTTCCATAGTGCATAGCATGAACAAGATTTGACAAATAAATTTAGTAATACCCTGAATTTCAGTTATTACCTCAGATAGCTTAACCTTGTTAATTGCCACTTCTTGGCTGATTCTTTCTACAAGTTTATCCTGAATCTTTGATTATGCCCTTTCTTCTATTCTCTTGTTGGCATTGACATCTAGGGCATTGATTCCTTTAGAAAGTGTAGCAAGTTGGTCCATAATTGGCTTATCCTCATCTACATGTACCTCAGGTACAACCTATTGTAAGATATCTCTTACATTTTCTAATATTTCCTTGCTTTTTCTCTCTTGTTTCAATTTCTCTTGTGTTTCTTTTCTTGTACATAACTCCCCATATATTCTTAGTTCTTTGGGGCTAAGGGTCTATAGGTCACACTTGGGTATCACAATAACTTCATCTAGTGTAACCGACCCTTTTCCTTTCTTTTTCTTCTTCTTCTTCTCTGGTTCTTGAGGTGAAATCTTTGCAATTAGAACAATAGCTTTTTCTTCTGCCTTTGGTGTGTTCTGCCCGATTGACACATTATATTCCTTTTTATGCTCCTCGATAACCTACGCATCAGTTGACTAAGATGGAGCCTCTAATGTTGTGTCAGGTGGGGTGGCCTCAATTGCTTTGGGCTCTTCTTGTTTCTTTGTTTCTTTTTCAATAGCCTCTTTTCCTTCAGGCTTATTTTCTTCTATGAGTGTCTTGGTGCTTTGTTCCCCTATTGTATCTTGTGGTTTCTCAGGGTCTGAGCCATCGGGTTGTTCCTCTGATAAGATTTCTACTACTCCAACTAGAAGATGAAGCTCACCTGGAAATGATGTAAATGCACACTCAGTAGCTTGACCTTCATCCTGTGTATTATTGGGTGCAATGTTTACATCATCATCTTCATCCCTATCATTGGGATCATCATTTGTGATGTCCTCAATGAGTACATCATTATCATTTTTCTCCTTGACTTGGATCTCCGCTTGATCTGGTGCATCTTGTGAACTATCCTTAATTTCTTGTACAAGTGTTGTATCAGTTACCTCGGTAAATGATACAAGGGACTATGTTGTCTTCTTTGTTGTATCATCATCTATGAATATACCTTTACCTTTGGACTTTTGTCTCTTTTTAGACAAATTTTGAAATGCATTTTTCTCTCTGATTGCTAAAATTGAACTCCAGATGAGTTGACCAGACTCATCAAGATCTGCCAGATTCTCATCTAAAATTTGCATAGCTCGGCCTTTGATTTTGAATCTCTAAACATAAGTATCCATAACCTCCTTAATTTCATCAAGAGATAAGTCTGGTGAAACTGATACTAGGAGTTGTTCCCTCATCTTCTTCTCAGTGTCCAAGGCATATGACCACTTCTGATTAATTCTTTCTTCTAATGCCTTAGGCAGTGATAGTTCAAACTTTTAATGGAACTCATTTGAAGCGTATCATCATCTGGATGACTACTTCCTCAATTTTGTTTTGGTCCTCATTTGACATACTATCAAACCTACTAAGTTTCAGATCTGCAAGATTTCCATTCTCAATTATGTCAGCAACAACCTCATCAATTGACCTGTTCTTATTACTGTAATACCCCAAAAATGGGCTATAGGGTCATTAACCTCCTACATCCTCAAATCGAACAAAATCGACATCGAAGTCCTAACCTAAGGCACATCTACACATTATGGAATCCTAATTGATTATCCTAAATTCTGCATCGGAGAATATTCCTAGCAATATTCCTTATTTATCCTAATTATCCTTAATTTAATAATTATTTGGTGATAAATTCTATTTATCCTAAAGTTTGATTAATTGAATATTCTGAATATTTAATTAATCAAATTTAATACTGCCACTTAATTATTTAATTACATTTAATTATATTTATTCCTAAATTATATTATTTAATTTTGACAATAAATCTAAAATCTCATGACTAATTGATTAAATTCTTATTTAATTAATTAATGTCAATTGTCAATATTTAATAATATAGTTTTTGAATAAAAGTTTGATTTAATAATTGATTAACCCATAAATCAATTGTTTTAATTCAAAATTAGTTAAGTTGAGAATAAATCACTTTATTTTTAAATTAATTCATAATTAAATCATGCACAATCAGAAAAGCAGACAACTAGAAATTAACAATCAATTTTAAAATTGAAACTCAACATTTGATAATGAGTTGAAATTTGATCTAAACTCTATTTTGAGTAAAAATCTGCTTTTGCATGATTTTTATGAGTTTAATTATCTCTCATTTCCTGATAACTCAATTATGAACCTGAGTTTATCAAGAGTGATTTATGGCTTTTCTCTTGCATCCTCAAAGCCCTAGATTTCTATAAAATCAAGGCTCAGCTCTTCATTTTCATCAACACTCAAATTTGCACAATTACTCTGGTGAATTGGCGATTGAAGGATTGAGCACTTGCGACAGGCAATTTGTGAGATCTTTCATAGTTGATCATAATCTTTCATAGTTTTGCATAGTTTCATATCATAAATTTTCATATCATTCATAACATTCTTAGAGTAAATCTGCATTCCATTTCAATTTCATTCATATAGTTTAGATTCATACAGATTTCGTAATATTGCACAGAAAATACAAAAATATAGCTTAATCTATATTCATAGTCTTTCATATTTTGCATTCAAATCCTTCGTTTAGGTGTTGCATTGTCACTGGTCTTAGTCTGATTTGAGAGTATCATACTCGCACCTACTAGAAGGTAGTAAATTGCTTGGTTAGCATAGTTTCCATTTCATTGCATGATTTTGATTTTCGCTAACCTCTAATGTTTTACTGAAGTGTTGTGTCTACAGCTAGGTACAAAATTCACACACATTTCTAGCACCCACCGTGGGGCCCTGAAATGGGTTTCCATTCAATTTTTATTAATTTCTATCAATTTCTTGTTGTTTTTTGGTTAAAACTGTGATCTTTTATTTTTTGTCCGTACATTTTTCATATGACTTTTGTCAAAAAGTAGTACCAGGAGGTACCCACTATCGTACGATAGTTGATTTTATCGAGACTCTTATCAGAATTTGCACATTATCATTTGGAAGCTTGATTGTCATATGAGAAGACACCCACTGTCGTACAAGTTTCCAAACTATTGTCTGGAAGGTAACCCACTGTCGTACGAGTTTTGACTCCAGGATTCAATTGTCGTTTCATAATTTTTGGCAGTTTTCAGATTTGATTTTTAGATTTGGACTAACAGCTAACCCTAACAATTGAAATCTTCTATTTTTTATTGATATTTGCTAAATCTAATTGGAAAAAGTGCAACGAAATTGCTAAAACAAGTAAAATCTACTAAGCGCGTTGCGAGGAATTCAGGTATTTTACTACAATTTGATAACACTTTGATTTGGATATAAAATGAACTCTCACGTGTCAAGCTTGTGTGACCTTTCTTGCTTTTGTATCACAAACTTCATTTTGGGCTATAAAATGAACATAGATTTGCTTTCTGCATATCTGTTACACATAGTAAATAGGCCCTATGAACACTATTTGTGGATGATATCGAGAGAGTGGGCTTCTTCCGCCTGTTCATGCATGTGAAGCTCTTCTTGACAAAGGATCCCCTTTTAGGTAGGGAGGTTACTGAGAGAGTCTCACGTTCTACTAGATTCATGTGTCTTCAACTTTTGATTGATACATTCTCTCTCCAGAGGGGTTGATAGTTTATAAGCAGTTGACGTCATAGATCTTTGTGAGATAATTTGTCTTCTTTGTTTTGGTTAAAAGTGAAAAGGATAGAAGACTATGCTCCACTCCCTTTTTGGGTAGTATCAGAACTCAGATCCCTGAATCTGGAACCAATTTCCATGTGGTATCTTTTGTGAGTCACCTTAGAGAGGGTTAACCATAGTGGACATTCCCTTAATTAGGTCAACCACCTGGATGGAACCTCAAGTGGTAATAGCCATTTTCATTGTGGTAGCAATAGCCACTATATAAATGTCCTTGTGGAGGAAATCTTCATAGGTGTGGTCTCTTGTTGGGCTATTAGATCTCCCTAGTAGCTCCTGATTGATTAATTTCTCAGACTGTGTCAAAACCCCAGTCCACCTGGATTGGAGTTCACCCTCTTGAGATCACAAAAGTTGCAGAATCAAACCATTACTACAAACCCTAGTGAGGCCAAATTTTCATTTTTTTAGGAATATGTGCATTATTGAATTTTTTTTTGGAACATAAACAATTAGCACTCCTAGGGATTAGCACATTCAGTCACTTGATTGTTTATGCACACGGTTGCTTTGTCCCTTGTTCATTGTTTTCAGACATGCTTGGAATCACTTGCTTGTTGTTTTGTGTACTTGTTTATCTATTTGGTTACTAAAAATGAACGATCCTAGAATAATCTTCAAACCTGGATGGAAAAATTTGTGAGCAATCTAAAACTGAAAACCTAAAATTTGCAAAATCTAAAGTAAAATTTCTTTATGGAGTCAAAAGTCATCCCACAAGATCAGAAAGTCATATGAGTTTTGGTAATTGTCATCTCATAACCCCTATATTGTCGTATGATAGCTTGTATAGTGTCGTACGAGTTTTGCCACCAGTCAACAACAAAAGTCAAAATCCTGCTATCAACTATCATGTGAGCTTTGCAATTGTCGTATGATTTTTGTCAACTATCATTTCAAAGCATACCCACTGTCATACGATCCTGCAAAAAGTTGTGTGAGAAATTTTATTGCCAGAAAGTTGTCAAAATTATTAGAGACCCAATTTTTCTAGCCTATTTCCAAAATTTGTTGAACAAATCACTGTGTCAGAAATAGAGAAGAAACTAGAACAAATTCATTCATTTTCCTAAAGTGAGCTCTTGAGTTTGATTTTGCCTTTTGATTTATTAATTTGAGTCTTTTTCATCTTGTGTCAAAACCTTGTCAAAATTATCTTCAAATTTAGTCTTCTTGCTAAAATGGCTAAGTGTTGTGAGCTTGTGCTCGCCATCTATTTGGTGTCTACCCACACCACTATGGCATAGTATCCTTCATTTACATCTGATCTAATCTTTAATCACTCCAATATTGACAAGGTTGCGTTATTCAATCTTCTTGAATCAATTCATTATTTAGTTGTCTTCATCTTATTCTTTTGCTTCACCCAAGGTTAATGGTGGAAACTAGAGATTCGTCACACAAGAAATCTGGAGAAGCATCCCATACTATACCTTTGAATACTCTCCAAGCTCCAACTCTTGAGAAACTCTACAATTTTGGTCTTTACGAAGATGATGGTCTTGGAAACTTTTGATTGAAAACTAGTTACATACCTCCTCCATCAACTCACGAAGGTCATAAAAAAAATCCACCTCAATCTAATCCAAGGAGTCCTAAAAATCCTAACATGTCTCATGAAGGGACACATCATGGGTCTCAAGGACATCACTCTCAACATGGTATGGATCAAGAGCCCACACCTTCTGAAATTGCTTGATATCAAAATGATGACGATTTCAAGAAAATGATGAGGCATTTCTTGAAAGAAGACAGAGAAGCATATTTTCTAGAGTTAGCTCATTAAGGAGCTAAACTTCCTCCCAACTTTAATGTTGAAGATATCATTATGCATGAGGAAGAAACTCCAATCATAGCTATGATGAAACATATGCATGCCATGCAAGTCAAACTTAACAAACTTGAAAAAGAAAAGGAACCTCGGGAGTTCTCCATGGAGACCCTATGCTCTTTTCCATTTGATAAAGACTTGTACATGCCACCATTCACTAAAAGGGTGGAAATGCCTAAATATGATAAGTATAATGGAAACTCTAATCCTCAAGATCATGTCAGATAATTTTGTACTCAATCCATGGAGTTTATGCACAAACCAACTTACTTAATGCATCTTTTTCCTCGATCTCTGGGAGGGTCAGCCATTCATTCATTCTCTAGAATACCTCCTACTATCAAAACTTTTGAGGAGTTAATCAAACTATTTTATCAACAATACTCCTATAATATTCAACATCTAGTCACCATGATCGACATCTAAAATCTGAAACAATATTCAGGTGAACCATTCCTAACATTTCTCAAGAGATGGAGGAAGAAATTTTCTCTATATGCTAGACCCATTCCAGAAATGGAGAAGTTGGAAATCTTCATCAATAATATTGTTGTAGAAATCAACCACCCTTTACAAATGAAAAATCATACATCTTTTGATAAGATGGTAGATAATGCAATCAAACTTGATAAAGTACTTGTGAAAAAAGGAGACATTACACTTCAAAAGGACAAGTATGAATCTGGATCTAGTTCTAAGGACAAGAACAAAAACTAGAACAAGAATAAAGGTGTTGTCACAGATGGTGTTGTTGATAATATTAGTGCACCATCTAAGGCACCTTCCTTCAATCTCACTGTTGGTACCCAAGCCATCAAAGCTTCCAAAGCCAAAGCAATAGAGTCTAACAAAAAGTCATCTGATTACAAACCTTGGGCTATAGATCCTAATCACAAATTCATTCCTCTTGGAGAATCCTTGGAATCTACCATGAAAAATCTATTGGAAAACAAAATCATCTACTTGCCTAAGATGAAATTCTTTGACCCTGAACCTAAACTGAAATGGTGGAGAGAGAATGATTTCTATGAATTTCTTCACAATAAAGGTCATAAGACTAATAATTGCATTCACTTGAAGCACATCATACAAGACAAAATTGATAATGGAGACATCATGATTGACAATCATAAGAGAAATAATGATCATACAGCATTCACAGAACCAATTCCTAAACATAGTAAAGAAGATTCTTCTTCTCAGCCTAATATGGGTGCTAAAGTCAATTATGCATACTTTGGAAACAATGTTGTCATCAATATGGTTGAACCATGTCTATCTGAGCATTGCAATGTCATCACAATTGTAAGAAGAGATAGAGAAAATCAATCATCTAATGCAGTCACTTGATCACAAGCTCAGGCACACCTATAAGGACCAATACTAGATTCATCCAATGTCCCTAAGGTGCATTTTAATCTTTCATCTACTTCTAAGCAGAAGGCTACATCTAAATCTTCAAATCCTAAAGACATGTGGCCTACTTCATATAATATTGTCCAACAACTCCAACATACAAATGCAAAAATCTCAATATTTGAGTTGCTTTGGATATCTCCAGCTCATAGATCCATTCTAGACAAAGCTTTGCTTGGATCCAATGTTCTTGACGACCTTGATTTAGACAGATTCTAGTCTATGGTTGGTCATATTATGTCTCCATAGTATATTTCCTTTTTAGAGGAAGATGATAACTCCTTGAGTCATCCGCATAACCATCCCTTCCATATTGAAGTCTTGATCCAAAACCATCATGTCAAACATGTGTTGATAGATGGGGGCACTGGTCTAAACATTTTTTTCTTTCAGCTTGATTACACAATTGGGATTTTCAGAAATGGCCATTGATCCTAGAAAGAAGATAACTATCAAAGCATATGATGAGCAAGAAAGATCTTCCAAGGGAACAATTGTCTTACCTATCAGAGCAGGTCTTGTCATCAGAGATACTATATGTCAAGTTCTTGATCTAACTTTGGCTTACAACATCCTTCTAGGCAGACCCTGGATACATGAGATGAAAGCTATTCCTTCTACATATCATCAATATTTGAAATTTCCTTATGAAGGAGTAGAGTTGATGATTCCAGCTGATCTATATACAACTTACAATACATTGAAAGAGAGTGCTGATAAACTTGTTCCTAATAATAGGGAATCTTCCAATAAGCAACTAGACGTTGCTTCAACATCCAAGATGGAAGACATTGCTAAAGAGGTTAAGATCAAAGAAAATGGTATGGGAGAGTATACTATAGAGCTAGTCTTATCTTTAACATCTCTCCCTATCTCACCTAAGTCTTGTGGACAAACTCAGAAACAGTCCAAAATAGAGTCTAAAGAACCTCTTGAGGCATATAAAGGCAATTTTGTTGCAGAACAAGTATCTAAACAAGAGTTTGAAGAAGATGAAGTTGTGCTTACATGGCTATACAAAGATGAACCTAAATCTCAAGTTGTTCAAAAATGCGATGCTGAAGCTCCTAAGATCCCTTCTAAGTCATAAGGACCAGGGGATAAATTGATCACAAAAATGGGATATAAAGGAAAAGGACCTCTATGATTATAGGGTAAAGGTCTTCTATCACCTCTTGACCATCGTGGATGAGAAAACAAGAATACCATAGGTCTAGGATACACTAAAAATCTTCTCTATCTTAGCAAGAACTCCCCACATGTATTAGAATAGATTGAGCCATCCACAACAAATCAACTGAAGGGAGAAACAACTAAACAATCTGACAGTGATGATTCAGATGCCACTGATTAGCTCATTCCTTATGAGCATTTGCCTAAAGAAATAAAAGACCTCCTTGACATTGAAGATGATCCAATAAAAAGAATTTATGTAGTAGAAACACAAGAACCTACTATAGAGCAAGAGATGGTTGCAACACAAGAACCTGCTAATCTCGTAGACAATCAAATAGACAAAGAGGAAGGTGGTAGTTATTCTGAGATAGATTCCCATGAGTATGAATTCAAATCAAAATCTAAGGGTAACCCTTCTTGGGGTATCCATCCTGACTTTACTCATTTTCTTAGATTTCCTAGAGGCATAGATGAAGAATCTAATGACTATGAATGGGGTGCCATTCTAGAGGACAATGAGATTATTACAAAGAAACATGTTGATGTTATTCATCAATATGCATCTAAACCCAATGTAAGTCTAGAATGAAATGATGAACTTATAGAGTCTGATCCATCAATGGCTAAAGTGGAATCACACAATGACATTGATCCTATTCACGAATTGAATGTCTTAAGTTGTAATATCACCTTTGAACTCAAGCATTAGGTTAGGACAAATGATGATAGATCCATATCTGTAAACACTATTTCCCAATCTTTCATGACTTTGACTATCCAACGCCCTGACCTTCTTGACCAAACTTCCACAAATATGAGCCAAGGTATTTATACCTTTCCCAATGACTATGCCCTTGGTTGCTACCTCAATGTAGTTGATCCTATGATGACTTCCATCAGTGAACCCAGTGTTAGCATGATAGAGTCAGACATCAAGTATCTTGATTAGAAGAATAAGAATAAAAAGAAAAAGAAAAGGAGTTCTAAGGGTGAAAACCACTTTGTGGCAGTCTCAGAACCTAAAATACTAAAGAAAAGAGATGTATCCAAAGGTGAAAACCTCTCTGAGGTGCCTAAGGATGAGTTATTTGATGTCCTTCCAAGTCATTTATAGGATAGATCTCTAGTTCTAATTGAGCCTACTCAATCTATCAACTTAGGTACAAAAAAGGAACCATAGTTGATTCATGTTGCACAATCTTTATTAGAAGAAGAGAAGCATTCACAAAATTCTTGACAAAAAAGAAGATCAACTTTGCATGGAAGTATTTAGATATGCCTGGACTTGATCCTGATCTCATAATGCATCATTTATCTATATTTCCAAATGTCAAAGTTGTTAAGAAAAAATTGAGAAAGATGCATCCAGATGTTGCACTCTTGGTAAAAGTTGAATTAGAGAAGCTACTAAAAGCCGGATTCATCCGTGTTATTGACTATGCTGAATGGATCTCTAATATTGTACCTATTTCTAAACCAGATAAATCAATAAGAGTATGCATAGATTTTAGAGATGTGAACAAAGCATGCCCTAAGGATGATTTTCCATTACCTAACATTGATATGATAGTGGACATGATTGCGGGCTTTGAGATGTACTCTTTAATGGATGGTTTTTCTGGATATAATCAAATCAAAATTGCTCCTGAAGATCAAGAGAAAATTAGTTTTACATGTGCATGGGGTACCTTATGTTGGAATGTCATGCCATTTGGGCTTTAAAATGTTGGTGCTACATATCAGAGAGCTATGGAATCTATTTTTCATGACATGATGCATCAAACTATGGAGGATTATGTTGATTATACTTTAGCAAAATCTATGATTAGAGCTGAACATCTAAATGACTTGAGCAAGATATTAGATAGAATGGAAAAATTTAGTCTCAAAACAAATCCTAAGAAGTGTGCTTTTGGTGTCACTTTTGGAAAGCTCTTAGGATACATAGTTTCAAACAAGGGCATTCAAGTTGATCAAGCTAAAGTAAAGGCTATAATGGAGATGCAACCCCTGAAGAATATTAGTCAAATGAGAACATTGCAAGGGAGAGTTCAATCTATCAGATGCTTCATATCTCAACTAGTGGACATATCACAACCTTTTACCAAGACATTACATAAAGGTGTGAATTTTGCATGGAGTGAGGAATGTGAAAAGAATTTTAACCATATCAAACAATATCTATCAAATCCTCCTATCTTGATGCCTCCTATTCAAGGGAAGCCTTTGATCTTATATGTCTCCACTACAGATACATCACTGGGGGCATTTCTTGCACAACATGATGAGAACAAGAAGGAAAGAGCAATATATTATATCAGTAGAACATTGGTTGCATATGAGAATAACTATTTAATGATTGAGAAAGCTTGTCTAGCTGTGATCTTTGCATCACATAAACTGAGACATTACATGTTATCTCATACCACACATTTGGTAGCTAAGACTGATCCACTAAAGTACCTACTAAGCAAAGCTTCCCTCATAGGTAGACTAGCTAAATGGTTCATGATCTTAAGTGAATTTGACATTGAATATGTTGAAAGAAAAGCTATCAAAGGATAGGTAATTTCTGATCAATTGGCTAATGCACCTTTGTTTGATGATACTCCAATGCAAATGGAATTCCTAGATTCCTCTATTATGAATCTTTCTTCTAGAGAATGGAAATTGTTCTTTGATGGCTCCTATACATAGAATGGATCTGGAGTAGGCATATTGTTTATCACTCCTCAAGGATACTCCATCCCTAAAGCATTCAGAATCAAATTTCCTTGTACAAACAATATTGTTGAATATGAAGCCCTTCTTAATGGTATGAAAATAGAAATTGAGTGAAGAGTGACAGAGATACACATTCATGGAGACTCCCAACTTGTTATCCATCAAGTCAATGATGTGTATCAAATGAAAGATGAAAAGCTCATTCCATACAAGAGAATGGTAGATGATCTAAAGAAGTATTTCATATCTATCACATTTGAGAAAATTCCTAGAATAGAGAACAAGGTTGCCAATGCAATGGCAATGCTATCTACTTTATTGTAGTAGCCTAAACATGAGCTACGCTATGAGTTCATGGTGGAAGCACTATCTTATCTTGCATATGATTCCCCTAAAACCCGCATGATTTGCACTATTGTAGGTCATGATTCATCTAGATATAAAAACCTATTCTCCTATCTTAAAGACCAAATCATTCCTAATACCTTTAACCGCCATGAAAAGAGATACCTCATCCAAAATGCCTCTTGGTATGCCCTCATTGGTCACGATCTGTACAAATGAGGTCTAGATGGTACGCTACTTAGATGTTTAGAATGGGAAGAGTCTCAACATGCATTAGAGGAAGTCCATGATGGTATTTTTGGATCACATTCTAATGGTTTAACACTAGCTCAAAAAATTATTAGGGTTGGGTACTATTGGCTTGAACTGGAAAAAGAGGCTATCAAGTTTTCTAAGAACTGTCAAAAGTGCCAAGTACATGGTAACTTAATTCATGCTCCAGGGAGAGATCTAATTCCCTTTACTACACAATGGCCTTTTCACCAATGGGCATTTGATCTTATAGGAGCCATACATCCTCATTATTCTAATGGACATACCCATATAATCATAGCTACAGATTATTTTACAAAATGGGTAGAAGTAGTCCCTTTGACACAAGCAACTAGAAAACAAATTTATATGTTCATTTTGAACTACATCATTTGTAGATATGGTATTCCACACTCTATAGTCACATACAATGGTGGACAATTCAAAAATAGAGACTTAGATGATCTATGTACCAAATTCAAGATTACACAACATTGGTCATCTATATACTATCCTCAAGGGAATGGACAAGCAGAGGCTTCTAACAAGAATCTATTTAAAATCTTGCACTGTACAGTTAATATGACAGGAAGAGACTGGCATCTCATGATCAATCTAGCTCTCTGGGCCTATAAACAAGTATCAGAACACCCATTGGGGCTACTCCTTTTGCTTTCTTTTATGGGTCTGAAGTGGTACTACCTATTGAGGTTGAAATCCCATCACTAAGAATCAGAATGCATGGTCTAGTAACTAATGATGACTACAGAGTGTCTAGGTTGCAAGAACTTGAACTGCTAAATGAGTACAGACAAGAAGCGTATGATCATCTCAAAGTATATCAGAAAAGAATGTATAGAGGCTACAACAAGAAAGTCAGACACAAGGAATTTCAGGTTGGTGATCTTGTCTTGAGAGAGAATCCTAAAAATCAATCACATAGAGAGCGCAAGGGGAAGTTTGAACCCAACTAACTGGGTCCCTTTGTTATCACTACTACTTTTGGCTCTGGTGCCTATCAACTCTCAAAGACTGAAAGAGAACAGCTCCGAGAATCAATCAATGTTCTCCATCTGAAGAAATTCTATGCCTAAGGCATTCAGTGTATGGTAAAATGTCCTAAAAAATATTAAAATTTTTGAAAAAGTCCTGAAAAAAATGAACATCTTGGTGAAAACCTAGCAATGGGCACCTTGATGATTCACAAAAAATAAAAAAATATCAAAAGTACAAAAAATTGGAAAAATGAAAAATACAAAAAAAAGAAGAAAAAGAAAAAGTGCCTTGGTGAAAACCTAGAAACAAGTGCCTTGGTAGAAAAAATCAAACCAAGATGGTGAAAACCTAGCAAACGGGTGCCACTTGTTCAAAAATGCTCCATCTATTAGTGCAATCTTTGTCTTTCCCAGCTTTCAGTCTGCTTTAGTCTATATATATCCTTGTTTCAATAAAGTCAGTGTGTACACCAATTGGCTCAAGCGTCTGTATCCTATCAATGCTTAAACACTTGGGGGCAATCAATGTCATATCCTATGGCCTCCATTACATCTTAGATGAGTCATATCCAGTCAGATTCCTTTGAAGCTTCATCCGAGTTAGTCTATCCATCTCCTCTCCAGAAAGGATTTTGCATCTACAACAACGCAATCAAACACAAATTGAAAACAATCTATGCTTTTTACATGCTTTTATCTCCTTGTATGCTTACTGATTCACATTGAGATTTTTGCATATTGTGTCCTTTGAGCTCTTCAATGATGTCCTTTACAAGATTTAGAGAGTGATGACTAGGGGCATAATCTTTTCTTTGTCTTTTGCTTGTATGTGAAAATCTAACAACTTTGGAAATTTTGGATTGAAATGGTGTCCATTTGTAAGAGCCTCTATCTCGAATTGAATGGCCATGAGTACCTCGACCATTGATACCCAGGAAATTCAAGGAAGTTTGATCTAACTATTGTCTTTTTGAGAAATTTCTTACTCCTACTGTGAAACGTGATCTTACCTAAGGATGTGAACAATAAAGGGTCACTACAGGTAATTCACACTGGATTTAGAATGATCTCTTGACTATTTGATGTGTTTGAATGCAAGGCATATTTAGGTTATCACAAAATTTATGTTTTGATGCTTGTACAAATTTCTATATCTAAATGGATATGATATTAAGGTCATCCTAGCGTTTATGCCTTGGTGCTTATATCTAATCCGACATTCTGAAAACAAAATCAATATTCATATGTCCATGGTTGTCTAGCCAGTGGGCGTTGTATTGACTTTTGAGCATACCAATCGATATTCATATGTCTATGGTTTCATAACTAGTGGACATTGTATTGATTTATTCAGTTACCTAAAAAGTTCAATGATGAGAACGTATCGACACATGATCAGTGACTAGGTCCTAGGTTTGCATTTCATTTTGCACTTTGCATGATCTCACAAATTGATTGAACACTTAATGATTCTTCAAAACCAAAAATGCTAAACATGACACAAGGATTGAGCATTGTATGAAGGTTCTGCCAACAAAACAACAATTAGAATCCTTTTTTGAGATCAAAATCAAAATTTGAGATCATTCATATTATTAACTACTTGCATATTCGACCTTCAATCATCAAAGAAATTTAGAATTTAACTTAACTGATTATCTTACACCAAACTATCAAAATTTTAACTTGGTCAACCATGGTCAACTCATGGTCAAACCTAGTAAAAATTGGTCTTCATGACCTCTAAATGATGCAAAATGCATTCCCAGATGTGTATAACCACTTCTCAAATCAATTAACATGCTTCTAAACCATTTAACGCTAACTTTTCTTATCAAATTTCAATTTTAATCATGAAGGGGGCATGTTATTGCACATCATTCAAGTCTATAACTCTATATCTATAATCAAATCTTTCCTCAATGATCAAGACAAAAACCATGTCTAGTTACTGATTCATCTAAAGTCCTCATTGCTTGGGGCACATCTATCATCACTTGGGGCATATCAGATTCATCAAGATCCAAATCAATCTGGTATCCTAAATCTATCTTGTAAACTGTATCAGCTTTTCGTAACCATCAGTTCATTAGTGTTATTTCCTTGGTTCTTCGTAATTGATGGGTTTAGGATGTGATACCAATATGATTCATACAAGGAAATTCAAGTCTAGAATCAGTCACTCACTTCTTCGCAATCATAACGTTCAAAATTAGGTGTTTTGGCACTTTTTCATAATCATCAGTTCATTGTTGATATAGCTAGCATCATCTCGATTCCTAGTCATTCTAGGCCTAGGTCGGTATCTCTTTTTCCAATCTTTCAATCAGTTTCTATCTCAGAATCGGTTCATCTTTCAAATCAATCTCAAAAATTCTTTATCATACACAAACTATTCTTTGAACCAAGGTTCAGAATCAGGTGTTTTGGCACTTTTTCATAATCACTGGTTCATTGTTGATATAGCTAGCATCATCTCAATTCCTGGTCATTCTGGGCCTGGGTCGGTATCTCTTTTTCCAATCTTTCAATTGGTTTCTATCTCAGGATTGGTTCATCTTTCAAATCAATCTCAAAAATTCTTTATCATACACAAATAATTCTTTCAACCACTACGCTTTGCACAGTGATTCAAAGAGGGGCAAAATGTAATACCCCAAAAATGGGCTATAGGGTCATTAACCTCCTACATCTTCAAATCGAACCATCTTGATTCTAGGTCATTCTGGGCCTAGGTCGGTATCTCTTTTTCCAATCTTTCAATCGGTTTCTATCTCAGAATCGGTTCATCTTTCAAATCAATCTCAAAAATTCTTTATCATACACAAACTATTCTTTGAACCACTATGCTTTGCACAATGATTCAAAGAGGGGAAAAATGTAATACCCCAAAAATGGGCTATAGGGTCATTAACCTCCTACATCTTCAAATCAAACAAAATCGACATCGAAGTCCTAACCTAAGGCACATCTGCACATTATCGAATCCTAATTGATTATCCTAAATTCTGCATCGAAGAATATTCCTAGCAATATTCCTTATTTATCCTAATTATCCTTAATTTAATAATTATTTGGCGATAAATTCTATTTATCCTAAAGTTTGATTAATTGAATATTTTGAATATTTAATTAATCAAATTTAATACTGCCACTTAATTATTTAATTACATTTAATTATATTTATTCCTAAATTGTATTATTTAATTTTGACAATAAATCTAAAATCTCATGACTAATTGATTAAATTCTTATTTAATTAATTAATGTCAATTGTCAATATTTAATAATATAGTTTTTGAATAAAAGTTTGATTTAATAATTGATTAACCCATAAATCAATTGTTTTAATTCAAAATCAGTTAAGTTGAGAATAAATCACTTTATTTTTAAATTAATTCATAATTAAATCATGCACAATCAGAAAAGCAGACAACTAGAAATTAACAATCAATTTTAAAATTGAAACTCAACATCTGATAATGAGTTGAAATTTGATCTAAACTCTATTTTGAGTAAAACTTTGCGTTTGCATGATTTTTATGAGTTTAATTATCTCTAATTTCCTGATAACTCAAAAATCAACCTGAGTTTATCAAGAGTGATTTATGGCTTTTCTCTTGCATCCTCAAAGCCCTAGATTTCTATAAAATCAAGGCTCATCTCTTCATTTTCATCAACACTCAAATTTGCATAATTACTTTGGTGAATTGGCGATTGAAGGATTGAGCACTTGCGACAGGTGATTTGTGAGATCTTTCATAGTTGATCATAATCTTTCATAGTTTTGCATAGTTTCATATCATAGATTTTCATATCATTCATAACATTGTTAGAGTAAACTTGCATTCCATTTCAATTTCATTCATATAGCTTAGATTCATACAGATTTCATAATATTGCATAGAAAATACAAAAATATAGCTTAATCTATCTTCATAGTCTTTCATATTTTGCATTCAAATCCTTTGTTTAGGTGTTGCATTGTCATTGGTCTTGGTCTGATCTGAGAGTATCATACTTGCACCTACTAGAAGGCAATAAATCACCTAGTTAGCATAGTTTCCATTTCATTGCATGATTTTGATTTTCGCTAACCTCTAATGTTTTACTGAAGTGTTGTGTCTACAGCTAGGTACAAAATTCACACACACAATTACTGACAACCTTGAATTGATTTTTGTAATCTTTTTCATCCTCAAGGTCTTCTATATTTCTTATCAATCTTCTCCTTTTGCTTGGTACCTCAGCTACAACCTTGGTATTTCTTTTTGCATATTTTTTTGTCAGTGTAGCTACCTTTGGTTTTGATGCCCTCACAGCTCCCTTTTTCTATGGTGGTGAAGTTGTAGTTGATGACCTTGTGTGTGCACCTATTTGCACTGGCAACTGCCTCTTCTTTGGAACTAGAGTGGGAGAAACCGGTTTAGAGTCTTTCTCTATTTCTGACTCAGTTTCCTCACTATCATATGCTTTGTTAGCCAACATTAACTGACCTTCAGTTGCAGGTTCAACCAGTGACTCCTCAGATGAGTCAGATACATCTCCAAAATGCTCAGTCAAAACTTTCTTCATTTTCTTTTCTTTTCTCAACATTTTACCAATGACAAGGCCTATTTTAATTCTTGATTTTGCTTCTTCAAAGGTTCCAAACCTTTCTACCTTCTTGTCCTTTGGTAAAGCCAACAATGCCTTGATTGATTTCAAACTGAAATCATGATCCATTTCATATCCCATAGGTGCTAGCCATTTAGTTCTTGGTTCAATAGCTTTAATCATTGTATGGTCGGTGTTCACTAGGAAACAAATATCCATTTAATACTTCTCGACCAGTGAACTCAGAATCCTGCTTCTCAGATTCATCTTAATCTTAAAATCCTCAAAATAACTATCTATAAGATTTTTTGCGTTATCTCCTAGACCTTTCATAATATCAAAATTTTGTGAAGTGATCGGTTTGTCAGTAGGCCAATTTATGTGAGCGAGAAAAGGAAAGAATTTTTGGAGATAGAAAAACAAACATACTAGCAATGATCCAAACTTATAGGTATTAGACTTTTGTGACCTAATTGTTTTCATGTTTTCTTCAACCTGTATCAGGAGTAGCCCGGAAAGGTCTATCTGATGACCCTTCTTTATTATTTTTTAAGCCATGTCTACTGCACTACACGGTACACTATTTACTCTGCTCGACTGGAAAAACTTATAGCCAATTACATGTGCTGCAAACTTAACTTCTGGATCCATAATGGATGTAATTTTTAGTGCTCTACTATCCCATGCTGCACTAGTATTTTTCTCAACATCGGCTCACGATGAACTTCAGAATGCCTTGGCTTTGTCAATAGTAGGGTAACTAGTAACCCTGCTAATCATTCTCTTTTTCACTTGGATCGGTTTATCTAACTAGAATGTTTGCTCATGATAACAGCTTGACACAACCCTAATCCACTCATTCTTAAAATTCTTTGGAAAATTTAGGGCATTAGTGAGTCCAACTATTTCAACCTATTTATGCTCTCGTTTTAGCTTTACTCCTTCATCACAAAGTGTCTGATATGCAACATACATGTCAAAATCTCCTATTTCTCCTATTTTACAGTGAATGTATGATTGTATATCCTCGACCAATAAAACCCTAGGTGGGATGCTCAAAAAATTTCCCATTGAATCCATTTTAGATACTACTTCAGGGTGTAACTTGTAATTCAGTTCACTATAGTTTGCTGACACTATAAGATTAACTTCCTCTTCCACAAATTTAGAAGAACCCATAGTAGATGCCATTTCAATAAACTAGGTTTTCGGTAAGTACAAAGAATATGCTCGGTAGGGTTTCAACTTACTTAGAATATGTCGAAGAATATGCTCAGTTTGATCTGCAACTGCTTTGGATTAGCTTGAAAGATTCTTTTCTCGAACTCACTCTATGAAATTTTCGCTCTCTGAAATCAAATGTGAAAAATGAACTCAGTCTTCCATGTATTTATAGAATTTTTTGTATTCCTGCTCAAAAATTTATGCAATAAATGCTTGACCTACTTTTCAATTTGTGACAACTGTCAGCTCGGCGATGACTAAAATCTTTCATCATCTCGGTTAACACTTGATTTATTTGCTCGGTTGAAACTGATACTCGGTTAACCTTGAATAGTGATTACCGATGGGTAACCATTTTCTCGGTCTAACTTTTACCGACTATGTGACTTTGTTAGCTCATAACATATAAACCACAATACATCTTTATTTATGTAGATTTGGAATGTGCTCATCATATATAAGGAACTATATGTAAAATATGATCATTTTGAAATGTCAGTCCCATGCATACCTATATCACCTTAGGTGGAGATACCAATGTCACCTAATCTAGTGGATGAGGTTTCATCGATAGCATTACTTGACTCAACATTCTCATTAGATTCCTTTCTCCACATAGTGTTCCTGATTCTAATGATATCTGCAATAGTGTTTCCACTCTCAAATACATGACCTTCTTCTGGTGCTCAATCTCTACAATCCTTGCTTAGATGACCGACCTTATGACAATGCAAACATGTCATTCCAGTGCTTGTCCAGCTTTGTGATTGTCCAGCCCATCTTTTCCTATTACATTTTTCTGCAATGTGCCCATATCTACCACATGCAATACATTTAGCCCATGTTTTGTAATCCCAAACATAAGAATTATCATGTCTCTTCGGTTGATAAGGCTTGCATTGTGTCTTTTTTTTTAGCATCCATACTTGCTTCATTTTTGCCTTACAATCTCGTGCAATGTGTCCATGTTCTTTACAAGTATGACATAATTTCTCCATGGTAGGATTGTTAGCATTCTTATTCATTTTAGCTCTACACTCATAAGCTTGGTGACCATACTTTCCACAATAATAGCAATAACCATTAAACTTAGGAGTGACTGGAGGTTTACCTTGTGCTTTGCTTCTACAGACATTAGAAGTGTGTTCTGGTTTGCCATAGTGATAACATGTTAACACTTTAGATCTTTGATTTTGATTGTTGTTGCCTTGTTCAACTTTTCGTGATGATTCTCCTTTACTGGTATATCCTAAACCAGCTTTGCTTCCAAATCTTCTTTGATTAGTCAGAAAATCATCAATCTTTTTGGAACTATCCTCAGCTAACTTCATCATTTCATTATGTTTCTTTTGATTTTTTATTTCATTTCTCAGTCTCTCATTCTCTTTCTGAGTATTTCAATGTCTTCAAGTCTTCTTGGCAATTCTCCATTTACTCAGTTAACTTCCTAATTTACAACCATCATCTGATTGGATATGTTAAGGTGGTGTTGGGTGAGTCTTTCTATCTTAGTTTCCTTTTCTTGAAGTTGTTCAGTTATCAGTCTTCGGTCTTCAATAGCTAGATTCCTTTATTGCTCAACATGTCTAGCATTGTTTATTACTTCTACCATTCTCACCATCTATGATTCCTGACCGATTTGTAGTGCTTTCACTTGTTTGGTTAAGTGAAGATTCATTTCAGACAAGTCAGATATTATACTTTCAGATCCATCAAAAATACTTCCTAAACTAGATCTGATGTGATCAAATAAATCATCAATCTCTTCTTCATTGTAGCCAATCTCATTTTGTAAAATAGCTAGGTTCTTCCTTTCAACCAGTAATTTCTTCAATCCATCCTTGGCTTGCTTATACTACTCAACAAAAATTTGCATTTGAATCTTCTGATTCTCTATAGTTTTATCCAATTTATATCTCTCCATGACTAGATCTTTACCCTTCAGTGGTTAAACTATCCAATAAGAGAACTGAGCTTTGATACCAATAATTGGATTGGAGAGATAGGGTACTGAGAGGGGAGGGGTGAATCAGTTCCCACAAAAAATTTCAACTCATAAATCTTTCTGACCTTAAACAAAAAATAGTAGTAACCTTCACAAATAACTTGTATCCATTGCATGCATCATTCATTCATTTAAATATCAAAGGTAAATAGCATGAAATTAACAAGATAATCAACAAGATAATCAACACATAACATAAGTATTTTGGTAACATAGAAACCCTTGTTAGAAGGTAAAAAATGCAGTGGGGATGACACCCAAAAATTCTTTACTACTGTAGATAGAAAAGGTTTGCCTATTAGGGCTACAAGTGGTGATCACTTCTAGTGATCTTACCCTATTATGAGTAACATATTAGATCAACTAGATCTACCTAGTGATAGGATTTTAACAATACTACTTGAGTGTGCACTCAGTTAAGAGATTTACAAAAAAGACTGTTAGGTCTACTCTGTTAAGAGATTTTACCAAAAATCTATTACAATGATTAGAAAATAATAGGTAACTATCTGCTAATGACAACTTAACTTGTCTGATACAGATCAATGAAATACTAATTAGATATCATGTTTTCTATGAAGATCTATGCTTTGAACTGCTCGATTAGCTTGATTTTGATTCTGCTTTAATCTAATTACCTCTGAATACTATTCTGCTCTATCTGTCAACTAATAATCTTGAAGTTGGCTAATGCTTCAAGAACTTCTTCGTTCATACATTAGTTACATTAAAATGATGCAAAAATATAATTATATAGCATACTGCTTTATGCCACTTTAACAAAATTAGGTTACAATGTCTTAGAGAAAACCCTAAGATCTATGGTGTACAAAAATAACCTAGATCAAAATAATAACATAACATCTTCATCACAATTAATGAATATCTCAACAATAAATTATCCTTGATCTTGGTAAAATGTTTTTTGATTCTGTTGTAACCGTTTGCATAGATAGATGTGCCATTTCTGATTCCTATGTCATTTCTTGTGATCCTCGATAAACACTGTATATATTGCTCGATAAATACACTAGTGCTCAGTGTCTATTTTTCTCAGTGTTTACTGTGCTCGGTATCGGTGTACACTGATGCTCAGTAGAACTACCCTGGTGCTCGGTGTGAAGACTTAACCGAATGGCTTGTAGTGCTTGTAGTTACCGACTAGAGTAGCATAGGTAACTGACCGATGTCTTTGATACTAATGACAACCTTTAATGCACAAATAGAGATAACAATATGGAGACATTATTTGATACCAAGTGAATTTTTGTTGTATACCGATCATAAAGCTTTACAGTATTTGTGTAGTAAGAATAAGTTGAATTAGAGACATATGAAATGGGTTGAGTATTTGCAGAGTTATACATTTGTGATAAAGCATAAGAGTGGAGTCACTAACCGAGTTGTTGATGCATTGAGTAGAAGAAGATCATTGATGACCGAGATGAAAATTGGGATTCTAGGCTTTGATGATATGAGAGATTCTTATGAATTTGATCTTGACTTTTCTAAGCCATGGAGAAAGTGCAGAGCACCTATTCAAGATCAATAGAGTACTAAATGGGATGAATATTTTATGCAAGGAGGTATGTTGTTTAAAGGTATTTAGTTGTGTATACTGAGAGGAGCAATGAGAACTAAATTGATAAAAGAGAAACATAGTAGTGGTTTGGCTGGACATTTTGGTGTTGATAAGACATTGAATTTTCTTAAGGAGAAATAATTTTGGCCACAGTTGTATAAAGATGTTCAGAAATTTGTGAAAAGTTGTGGAGTTTGTCAAGTTGCAAAAGGAGTTAATTAGAATACTAGATTGTATACACCAATTATTGTACCTGAGAAACCTTGGATTGACATCAATATGGATTTTATTCTTGGCTTACCAAAGACAGTAAGAGGTAATGATTCTATATTTGTGGTTGTGGATAGATTTTCTAAAATGGCACATTTTATACCTTGTCGAAAGACATCAGATGCAATACATATAGCATATCTTTTCTTTAAGGAAATTGTCAGATTTCATGGATTACCAAGGAGTATTATCTCTGACCGAGATAGTAAATTTGTTGGATACTTTTGGAAGACTCTTTGGAGAAATTTGGGTACCGAGTTGAAATATAGTTCTACATTTCACCCACAAATTGATGGACATACAAAAGTTTTGAATAGAATCTTGGGTAATCTTTTGAGATGTTTATTTGGGGACACACCAGATAATTGGGATTCTATGTTGGCACAAGAAGATTTTTCATACAATAATTCAATGACTAGGAGTATTGGAAAAACACCTTTTGAGATTGTAAATGGCATACAACCGAGAGGTATATCAGATTTGAGAGACATTGATGATGAAAGAAAGAGAAGTACTGAAGGAGTAAAGTTTGTTGAGTAAATGAAGACATTGCATGAAGATGTGAATCTGAAACTGGAAAAGAGTAATAAAAAATACAAAGACAGAGTTGATAGATCAAGAAAACATAAGACTTTTGATGTTGGTGATGAAGTGATGGTTCATTTGAAGAAAGGTAGATTTCCTATTGGAACATATGGGAAGATGAAGATGAAGAAGTTTGGGCCTTGCAAGATTTTGAGAAAATTTGACAGTGGAAATGCATATGAAGTTGAGTTACCTAATGACATGGATATATCACCTATATTCAACATTACTGATTTGTATGAGTTTCATGAACCTGAAGAAGACATGGCAGTACTGATGGATTATCCTAAGAAGAAGAATGAAGAAGTTGAGCATATTTTGGAGAAAAGAATTGGTAGAAGTACAAGAGGAAAATAGTATATGGAATATTTGGTAAAGTGGAAGAATAGACTGATTGAAGATAGTTCTTGGATTTCATAGTCTAAGTTGGATGCATCTTAGATCATACATTTTTCATGATTCAGAGAATCATTTCAAATAACCCCAGGTGTCTAATGCAGGAGCATCTTGGGTCCTTGGCAATCCTGTGTCACCAAACACATATTTGAGTTTGTTTGTGTTGCTCGGTTCCTTCTTTGACCGAGTTGGTTCGATGTTGCTTGATTTCCTTTGTTCACCAGTGTTGGTTGGTTATCTCTCTAGCACTCGGTGATGTTTGTCTGGTGCTTAGTTTCCTTGCTTATCGAGTTGTTTGTTTTGGATTTCTTTTGAGGCTGACTTGTGCATTTAATTTGGGTCATGGATTTAATGTTGGTATCCATCATTGGGAAGCATGTGGACCTAGATCTGGTTGTTCCTTCCATTAATTGTGGATCTGAAGGCTAACTTAGTTTGGTAGCCTCTTGTATACATGTAGTTATTTGGTTAGAGTTTAGGAGGAATTTTTTGGTAGAAGATAGAAGGTTAGAGATTATCTACAGATCCTCACATGTTTGAGGACTTCTATACTTGATTGTAATATTTGGCCAAAACTGGGAAGGCCTTATAGCCTGGCATTTATGAATTAATTTGAAGATAATATATGAAAGTTATGCATTCTCTCTCTCACTGTTGTATGTTTTTTGCTTCCGCGTGTTGTTGAGCAAGGTAGATCAGGTTAGGGTGTGCCATTGTTGGCCCCTATCTTCCTCCTCTTGCGTCACTCAATATGAGAGAAAATTCCTTGAGCTCCTTCCTTATGTAGAGTATATAAAGGATGAGAAACTTCAGGTAAATCACTCTATCAAAGGATTAAACCACACCTTATCCATAATGGTATGCATGACACCACTAGGGAACTTATGCTACATAATTGAGAGAGTAGTCATAGCTGAGGATATTCAGAGAGGGTCTTACAATAGGTCTCAGAACCATAATACCACACCTTAGTCTTTTGGATATCAGAAACTGCCTTGGAAGGGTAATTAGAGGAATTTGTCAGGGAATTTTAAATCCCCACAACCTCAGCAGTAGAAGCCTTAGTAGAACCAGAAATAGAAGCCACCATAGGGTCAACAGGGCTCTAAGCCCAACTAGTAGAATGCACAGGTTCCTAAAAAGGACCAAAGACCGCAGGCACCTTACACACCTTCTGTATGGAATCAGTAGTCCTCAAAGGGTGGTTATGGTGGGTCCAATGGGACGGGAGGCTCTCAGTACTCTAGGCCTTAGGGAGTATAGATTCAAACTCAAGGACCATGTTACACTTGTGGTTCCATGGGGAACATTGCATGAGAGTGTCCTCGGGGAGGTGACCAGCAAGAAGCAATGTTAGAGCCTACAGTCAGAGATATGGGTAAGTCCCATAGATTTTTTGCAGTAGTTGATAACTGCCAGGAAAAGCATCAAGGTACAATTATTGAGGTAGCAGGTCTGATTGAAGGTAGCAGTGTCTCTAACCTATTTTATTCAGGAGCCACTTACTCCTTTATTTCTCCATTGATAGTGGAGCATTATGGGCTAGTGGCAACTAGGCAGGATGATATATGGGAGGTAGAGTTAGCCTTAGGTTCTAGAGTAATGTCAGATTTAGTTGGGTAGCATAACCACCATAGTAGATCTCCATATCACCCCTCTTGGATCTTACAGTTTAGTACTTGGCATGGATTGGCTTTATGCCCATAGAGACAAGTTGGACTATTTTTAGAAGAGGGTAGAATGTCTTGGTGATGATGGCACTGCAATAGTGATCATAGGGATTTAGAGACATGTTTCCCTTCATATGATATCTTCTATGCAGCTTAAGCGGTGCATGAGGAAGGGATGTCAGTTGTATGCTATCACCATTAGTGATAGAGAGGATGGTGAAGACGAAGAACCATCATTGGATGACCATCCAATTTTGTAGGAGTTTATAGATGTCTTTCCATCAGAGCTTCCTGGTATGCCTCCTCATAGGATAGTTGACTTCCAAATTGATTTAGTACCAGGAGCTGAACTAGTTTCTAAAGTGCCTTACAAGATGACCACTAATGAGCTTAATGAGCTCAAGATTTAGCTTGAGGAATTACTGGAGAAAGGGCACATTCACCCTAGTGTGTCTCCTTTGGGTGCACCAATGATCTTTGTGAAGAAGAAGGAAAATCCCTAAGGTTGTGTATGGATTACCACCAGTTGAATAAAGTCACCATCAAGAATTGGTATCCACTTCCTAGAATCGATGACTTGTTTGATCAACTCCAAGGTTCTTGAGTGTTCTCCAAGATAGATCTTAAATTAGGGTACCATCAGTTGAGGATTGTGGATAGTGATATTCACAAGACCGTATTTCATACTAGATATGGCCACTATGAGTTTAATGTGGTTCTATTTGGTCTTACGAATACTCTAGCAGTATTCATGAGCCTCATGAATGGAGTGTTTTGTACCTTCCTTGACAAATGTGTAGTGGTATTCCTTGATGATATCATGATTTATTCAAAGGATGAGGGAGAGAATGAAGAGTACTTAAGACAAGTATTGTAGTGTTTGAGAGACAACTAGTTATTTGGCAGCTTGTCGAAGTGTGCATTTTTCCAACCTGAGGTCAAGTACCTTGGGCATGTTATATCTAGGGATGGGATCTCAGTAGATCCATCCAATATTGAGGCTATTATGAATTTTCCAGCATCTACCATAGTGAGCGAGGTTAGGAGTTTCATGGGACTAGTCGATTACTATAGGTGGTTAGTTGAGGGGTTTTCCTAGGTAGCAAACCCTATCACCTCCCTTTAGTGAAAGTGAAAGAAGTTCCAATGGATGGAAAAGTGTGAGAGGGATTTCCAAGAGCTCAAGAAGGCACTCACTAGTGCACCTATCCTTGTAGTACCTGATCCTTCAATAGACTTCATGGTTTGCATAGATGCATCTTTGGATGGACTAGGAGCAGTCCTTATTCAAGATGGTCAAGCTATTTCCTATGAGTCTATGAAATTGAAGATTCACGAGCTTAACTACCCCACCCATGACCTTGAGCTTGTAGCAGTGGTGCATGCCTTAGTGCAATCACAAAACTTCCTCTTAGGACATCGGTTTGAACTTCATTTAGGCCATCAAATCTTGTAGTATATAGTCTCTCAGTTGAACCTTAATGTTATGCAAAGAAGATTGATGGATTTCTTATGTGAGTATGATTCTGATGTTCATTACATCAAGGGGAAGGAGAACATTTTTGTAGATGCCTTGAGTAGAAGATGTCATGAACTATATTCTATGTCATTTGGCATAGATTTGAGAGATTGCATCCTTCATCACTTACATGAGGATGAGATGTACATAGAGATATGTGAGTTGATTTGATCTCAGAGACCCCTTGAGGGGAAGTACTCATATTATTCCTTGGATTTTGATGGGCTCTTACATCATAGAGGACACATTTATGTACCTTCTTTTGGAGGATTACGTGAGTTTTTTATGATAGAGGCCCATAGAGCCCCTTATTCAGCACATCCTGGAGTTAAGAAGATGCATGCCAATTTCAGGTAGATTTATCATTGGCCAAGAATGAGATTGAAGATTGCTAAGATGGTAGCTAAGTGCCTTGAGTGTTAGAGGGTAAAGGCAGAACACCACCATCTAGGTGGGCTTCTTCAGTTGCATGATATACCTGAGTGGAAGTGGGACACCATTTCTATGGATTTTATTGTCGAGCTTCCTATGTCATCTCACCGCCATGATGCCATCATGGTGACACTTGACTAAAGTAGCTCATTTCTCACCCGTGCGTACTACCTTCACCGCACCATCTATAGCACAAGTGTTCTTGTGAGATATAGTTAGACATCATAGTGTAGCTCATAAGATCATCTCTGATAGATATTATCTTTTCACATCATCATTTTGGAGAGAATTGCAGTAAGCTATGGGCACTAGGCTCAATTTCATTATAGTCTATCATCCAAAGATAGATGGTTAGACCGAAAGGGTCAACCAAGTATTAGAAGACATGGTTTGCATGTATGTTATGGATCATCAGACCTGATGGGAGGAGTACCTACACCTAGTTGAGTTTTCTTGTAATAATGGGCATCATATGTCATTGGATATGCCTCCCTATCAGGCCCTTTATGGTAGGCCTTGCAGAACACCTTTGAGTTGGGATAGGATTGAGGATAGATTTTCCATTAGTCCAGAGTTAGTCAAGGAGATGGAGCAGTAGGTGGCCTTGATTATACAGTGCCTTAGAGAGGCACAGGATAGATAGAAGAAGTAAGCATATGCAAAGAGGATTGATCGAGCATGCTTGGTTGGAGATAGAGTCTTTTTGAGGGTGCAATAATACCCCAAAAATGGGCTATAAGTTCATTAATCTCCTACATCTTCAATTCGAATGAAATCGACATCAAAGTCCTAATCTAAGGCACATCTAAACATCATCAAATCATAATTGATTATCTTAAATTCTACATCGGGGAATATTCCTAGTAATATTCCTAATCATCATAATTATCTTTAATTTTATAATTATTTGGCAATAAATCACATTTATCCTAAAATTTGATTAATTAAATATTTTTCATATTTAATTAATTAGATTTAATAGTTGCCACTTAATTGTTTAATTAAATTTAATTATATCTATTATTAATTGTATTATTTAATTTTGACAATAAATCAAAATTCCTATGAATAATTGATTAAATTCTTATTTAATTAATTAAAGCATGTTGTCATTATTTAATAATATAATTTTTAATAAAAGTTTGGTAAAATAGTTAATTAACCCATAAATTAATTATTTTATTTCAAAAATTAGTTAAGTTGGAAATAAATCACTTTATTATTAAATTAATTCATAAATAAAACATGCACAATCATAATAGTAGACAACTATCAATTATCAATTAAAGCTAAACTCTATTTTGAGTTAAAACTTAGCTTTTGCATGTTTTTGTGAGTTAATTATCTTTTATTTAAAAATAACTCAAAAATCAACCTGAGTTATTTGAGTGATTTATGGCTTTTTTTCATGCACCTCCAAAGCCCTGGATTTCTATAAAAACAAGGCTTTAGCTCATCTCTCAATCATCTCTCAAATTTGCATCCAAGCATCTCATATTTTTGTACAATCACGTTGGAGAATTGGAATTGAAGAAATCAAAGCTCTTGCGAATCGACATCTTTGTGAGATCAATCTTATTTTAGCATTCATATTGCATATCATTGTTAGATTAGCATTGCATATCAATTTTCAATAGCATTCATAGCATATCAATTTCATCTAGCATAGTTTCATATCAAGCTTTTTTCATATAGATTAGTTTCATATCAATTTATCATTATTATTGCATCATAAAATCCAAAAAAAAAAAAAAGCCTAATTGCATTCAATCTCATATCCATCTTTTGCATTCAAATCCTTCATTTAGGTGTCGTCTAGGTCACTGATCTCGATTACAATCTGAGAACATCAATCTCACACCTATTAGAAGGCAGTAAATCACTTGGTTAGATAGTTTTCAATTTTGCATGATTTTGATTATCACTAACCTCTAATGTTTTACTGAGTGTTGTGTCTACAGATTAGGTACAATTTTCACACACATAGGTGTGACCACATAAGAGTCCAATCCATTTTGGAAAGGGCTCTAAGCTTGCACCTTGGTTCATTGGACCTTTTGAGATCCTAGAGATTTGAGGTGATGAATTTCATATCAGGTAACCAAGGTCTTCATCATATATTGGATTTTTTTCTTCCTAAGGGAAGACATGTAGTCTATAGGCATTGGTTTATTTTTGTTTGTAGGCATTCTTCATCAACAATGGAGCTTATTCATTGAGGGGATCATCTTGTCCCTCTTCTACCTTCCTATAGAGGGATACTTAACTTTATATGCATGATGTATGTATTCCTTGGGGCTATGATTGAGTCCTTAATGCATCATTCATACATCAACTAGTTTCTTTCTTTCCTCTCATTTGGAGAGGGTTTTTTTCCCATATGGTTTTATCCTTTTCTCTGCTTTGTGAGATATTGATATCTTCATTCTATTTTCATTGTAAATGGCTACCTAAAATAGTTTTGTAGTCAGGACCCATCTTGAATCTATCTCATTTTTCACAATAATCTTCTCCCTAAGTTTTACTTAAGGGGGGTGTTGGAGTAAAAATTTATATTTACTCCTAGCTTAAGCTTACTTAGGCTAATTAATATTTTATTAGCTAGGTAGTTTTTTGTATTCTATTTGAGAAGTTACCTACATTCTCTCGCATTCTTTCCTTTATAATAAATATTATTGTATAGTATAACCATCAATTTAATTCAATTAAATCTCTCTCTCTCTCTCTCTCTCTCTCTCTCTCTCACACACGCACACACACACACACATACACTCACGCACACGCATGCCAAATTCTACTTGAGTGTTCTCTAGTGGTTTCTCTTCTCCTAGTTTGATTCCTAAAGTCTTAAAATTTTATGGCTCCATATGTATCCCAAAACATCAAACATGAACTAGGAAAACAATCCTTATACCAAAATATATCATAAAGAAACCATATTTCTTAACATGATCCATAAATATACCTATAATAGGAAATAAGGTGACCACCATCCCACACATGAATGCTCCCATCCTTCACCATGTCAATGCATAGAGATAAGAATTCATCCAAATATATGTCACCCTTTTTTCATAAAAAGTGCAATTCTTACCTTAATTGATAAAAACACCCAATCCAAAGATAACGTCATGCATCAATGACTATGAATAAGTAATCTCCTTAGCTGAAATAGCTTCCATAAAAAGTACTAACACATCCAACAATACATACCTTAAAGGTATGGAAATCATGACAAGTGAACGTCATCCCATAAGAATATACAAATCATCTCATGTAATAATAATCTTTAAGTGTCAAACTTGTCAATGAAGAACACAAACACCTAGGAACTCCCAATTCTTAAATAATTTCAAATCTAAAAATAATCAAGACATCCAAAGATCCACTAATATTAATCACATAAAAAATGTAATTATAATTACCTAGTACCAAGGAACATTCACAATGATATGAAAAACTTGCAAATACAATTCTCACAAAAAACCTCCATAGCTCTCCATGTTGGTGTAATTAAGGTGTTGTACCTAGTAAGTTCTTTGTTAGGAATGAGTGTTGAATATGTCCTATGGGGGAGTATTCAAAGTCATTATGTAGCAGTTTTATGTTGTGTTCATGACTATGTTTGTCATTGATGTCAACACATTGATTTACTGAAGATTAGCAGAGAAGCAGACAATGTTTGTATTAGCGCACGTGGAGAATTGCAGATCAAGCTATGCAGAGTTGAGGACTGATTCTATATTATGTCCTAAGATTATATTTAAGAGCACATATGAAAATTCAATTATTCATGACAATTATGTGTAATTTAGTGGAAACAGTATTTAGACAGTGTTCCTAAGAAGCAGCTTGTGATAACTAGATTATATCTTCTAATCAGGATAGAATCTAGACATGCAAAGTTGAACAGAGGTTTATGATATTTTGGAGGTGACCTAGATGAGATAGCATAGTTAGAGGTCACATGTGTGAAGAATTATTTAGTTTGGAAGCCGACAGTTTTATGTGGTTATGAAATATTATGTAACGTGTAATGATTTATATTTTGTAATGGTTAAGCCTAGTTGGCCGACCCTATTGTAAATTATTTGAGTGAGGTATAAAGGAAGGATTTTTTTCCTTGATTTAATAAGAAATATAAGTATGGAATAAGAAATGATATGATATTGTAAGAGGATATGCGAATTAAGAAGATCTAGTATTGAGATCTGGTGGAATAGTTGGTGCAGTTTGGCATAGTCAAAGGAGTGAAGATAAGTTGTCGAGATCAATAATTTTTGGTATTATTCTATTCAAATAATACAAAGATTAGTTGGACAGTGAGTTCGGTGATCTTTCCCTAGAATTTGTTTGGATAGTGGGTAATTCTGCCTTCCATAACTCTTAACTGGGTTAGAATATTTTAACAGGGATTCAAAGTCTCCTAGTAGAGACTGATATGTACTAGATGTATTTCATAAGACTCCTAACAGAGTCCATCCTCTCACAAGTAATTTTCATATTAGTACATATTTTGTGGGTATCATCCCCACCGGGGTTTACTCTATGATCAAGAGGTTCCCTAGTCAACATATCTTGTGTTATTGTGTATGTTTATCTCTCTATGGTTGTTGTTTATATTGGTTACATGGTTTAAATTTGATAATGGTATTTAAAGTTGTTTTTATCTGATAACTGATTCAACCCCTCCCCCCTCTCAGTTATCTTGGTGGACTTTACTTTCTAACAATTGGTATCAGAGTGGCAAGTCCTTGAAGAAAAATTTTAACAACTTAAGGAGATCTATGGTGACTCATTTTAGGAAAGAAAGCCCTAAGTTTGATGGAGTTAACTATGACAGGTGGAAATAAAAGATGAAGATACGTATGCTATGTTTAGGACCAGGATATTGGTTGATCATAAAGAATGGTAAGACTATCATTGAAGAAGATAAACTTGAAGATTGTACTGATAAGGAAAGAGATATATTCATGTGTAACATACTTGCCAAAGAAGCACTTTTTTCAGCTCTTCTGGAGAATGAATATAGTCAGGTAAAAACTCTAAGGACATCTTATGAAATTTGGTTAGCTTTACAATCTACTTTTGAAGGTGATGTGCATCAAAGAGAATCAGATTATAGAATTGGATATGTTTATTTCAAGATGTAAATATGATAGAACATGAATCTGTTAGAAGTTATATTGGTAGGATATCAGAGATTGTTCCAGGTATCAAAGGTTGTGAAGGAAACAAAACTGAAGATGAAGTGATATGGAAGATCTTAAAGATACTTACCCCTATTTTTAAGAAGACATCATAGATGATTGAACATGTTATACCTTGTATTGAAAATTTTACCAGAGAAACACTTCTTGGAAGATTAGAAGAAACAGAGATAGACTTAAGACAGTTAGGAGATCTATCTAGAATTGAGACAACATTCAATGCACTTAGTGTTTGCCCTACTTTGTCAAGAAGTACAAGTGTCAGTGGAGATGATTCTAGTGGCAGTAGATCTAAGACTGAAAAAGATAGAAAGATTGAGGAAGGAATTGCCTTGCTTGTGAAAAGAGAACCTGAAGGTAAGAAAATCTTTAAATGTTGGACATGTCAAGAATATGGTTATTTCACATCTAAATGCCCTAAGAGAGTGAAGAAATATAAGAAGAATTTTAAACCTAGAAAATCTAAATAATGTTACTATGCTAATGTGTTGGAAATTTGGCTAAGTTAGATATCTAGATGTTGTCATTATGGCAACATATGATCTATATGAAGACTACATATGATAGAGAGCAGTTGTGACAGAACGCAAAACAAAATTCTCTAAGTGTAAGTAGCATTTTCCCAGTCTAACCAAAGATAGTTTTGATTGGTGATGTTGATAGAAGTAAATTCAGTGCTTGCACACTTGAATATGGATACTATGATGTATATTGAAGACTCACCTAAGAGTGCAAGTTTGTACGACATGTATGAAAGAAGTTATTGCAGTATTACAAAAATAGAGTTGAAGCCAACAGGATAAAGAAAGAAGATAGAATCAGTAAATAGTTAAGGGATTATTTTTTTTATCAAAATAATAACTTAATCATATAAAGGGAAAACATCCTAGATGTTAACCCTTGGGTAGAACAAGTTAATATGTATTTTGTAAAGTGCTTAATGTTTTGTGAAGTCATTTGTAAAATTTATTATTCCTAATAACTTGTATAAATGTAAGACATATGTAATGCGAAGATAGAACTAGAACATATGTATGTGAAAGATATTGTTGTGAAGTTGTAAATTGTGGAAGTCAAGCAAGAAGACTTTGTATATGCAAGCAAAGCTATAAAAGGTTATATACCTTTCCCTCTTTGTAATCAGAAATCATTGTACATTACATGTTTGGGCAGTGGGCTCATCTTGTAATCATTTCAATTGTACCACCAACTCTTAGTAGGGTTGAGGCTTCTAACAAGGCCTAGTGTCCCTTAATCAGGACTGAGACACTATATGTATGTAACAGGATCCTAACATGATCAATATCCTTAACAAGATACTTTTGATTAGTGGATCATTGTGGGTATCATCCCCACTAGGGTTTTCCCTTGGCCAGGGTTTCCTCGAGAACAAATAATATGTTATGAGTTCATTTTTTTTATTGATATGCATGCTATTTAGTTTACTTTGTTTTGCAAGTATCAAGTTAATCTATTATATCCATAATTGGGCAAAAGTAAAAGTTTGTAGAATACTAATTCACCCCACCCCCCCTTGCAGTATTCCCTATTTCTAACAATTGGTATCAGAGATTAGTTACTCAGAAAAGAATCATTCAGAGAAATCCTAGAAGCTTGAGTAAGATCTCTATGGATATGGATCAGCTACAAAAGAATCTTGAAGAAACTCTTGAACAGATTGATATACTTACTGAAGAAAGAGATACTCTGAAAGGAAAATTTGATGATGCAAAGAACCTCATTGAAAAGCTAAAAAAGAAGCTGGAAGAACTGAAATAAGAGAAGGAATCTATAATTCAAATTGAAGATTGTGATGAAAATCTAGAAAAATAAAATGAGATCCTTAAACATGAATTAAAGATAGTTAATCTGAAGTTGAGTTTGAAAGATGGAAATAACAAGAATGAAGCAAATCTGAAATCTGAGAATGAAGATCTAAAATCTAAACTTTGTAAAGTGACATCTGAACTTGAGAAAACAAAATTGCAGTATGTTGAACTTGAAAAGTATAATACAATTGTGAAAGGTGAACTGACTTAGTCTAAGCAGCAGCTTGAGAAATATATTCCACTAGTGAGAAGATTGATGAACAAATGTCTTATCAAAAGCCATTCTATGATAAAACTAGTCTTGGATTTAACTCATCTAAGGTAAGTGAAGAAAGCAAGGAATTAGATCTGAAAGTTTCTAAAAACATAGATGAAAATAAATATGATGAAGCTAACAAATCTGAGGATATACCTAAAGAAGAAGAACCACCTAAACAAGAAGAATCACCTAAAGGTACGCAGAGAGAATTTAAAGGTAGATGTTTTGCATGTAATACTTTTGGTCATATGAAGAAAGATTGCACAGGTAATCAATTTAAACCTCTTAATGGTTATTGTTATAATTGTCATAGTTTTGGACATAGAGCTATTGAATGTAAGAAGACTAGATCTAATGATAATAATAATAATAGAATGTTTAGAGATACTAACCATGCAGATAAGAGACCTACTGAAGATATGAACAGAAGAAATGGAGTAGTATGTTATAGATGCAATAAGATTGGACACATTGCCAGGAATTGCAGATCACAAATCAGCCAGAATGGACCAAGATATGGAAACAATGGAATAGTTTGTCGGATATGCAACAAGTTTGGTCATACAAAAAGGTTTTGCAGAATAAATAACATAAGAAACCCTAATCCTAGAAGTTATACAAGGAGAAATGAGAATGCAAGAAATAGCCAAAGAGGATGTTGTAGTAATTCAGAAGAAGTGAAATTTGTTAAAGCCATAGATCAAGGAGACACATTCAGCACAGAAGGTAATATGAAAGGTGAAGTATCTATTGGTAAGAGTGAATCTCTTCCTAACCCATCTCAAAGTACTTAATTCATAAAGAATGCATTAGAATAGGAACTTAGGATAGTGTAGAAGTTAGTATAGGATGAATTGAGTCTTGTGCAGTTAATGTAAGGTAGTATGTGATGTAATGATCTATGGTTAACAGCGCATGAGCTAATATGAAGTTATGCAAGTTCGCAAGAAGTTTGAAGTTTTGCAAGAAAGAAGGAACATGTTTTTGGAAAGAAGTGGCAAAAGAATTGAATGCGATGTCAGAATCTTGAAGTTAAAAGCTTATGATCGGTATTAGTTAATCATTCAAGCAACTACAAGTGTTAAGGAGATCGAAGCAGTAGTGATTAAAGATAGTTTGAAAGATTTGGAGAAAGAACTTTGTGTCAGATCTACGCAAAGCCCTAGATCACAAAATTAAGGTATTTTACTGAGCAAATCTATCAGTCAGTTAGAGAATTTGCCGAAGATATGGATGTTTCATTTGGTCACAGCATAAGAGATACAATTAGACCTAAGATCAAAAGGGAACTAGTAGAACCCTTGGAAGAACACCCTAGACTATCATTATCATCTGTACCAGATGGAGTTTTGCATTTAGAGAATGTTAGAGGCTATTTGGGATGAAAACTTGGAACCCTCAGTGAAAGTGATTTTACTAAGGAATATGAGAAACTATACAATCAGGATATGTCATTGAAAGTAGGGTTTGAACATCTGAATGAAAATGAAATCATAAGGTATTCACTACAACATGAATTTGATGATGATGAATGCACCAAAATCATTTTGAGCAAAATTCATAATGGGAAGTTTTGGTTAGATGAAAAAGTGATTGATATAACAGTAGACCTAATTCATGAAGTAACTGGTTTATCAAAATCTAGAGTTATACCATTTAATGAGAAAAATGTAAAGAAAACTATACTGGACAATACTAAGTCATCCTACAATGGTAGAGGAATAGTAATCAGCAAGATACAACAAGATGATGTTAGATATTTATGCAAGATCTTAATGTCCAATTTTTGTGCTAACTCTAGAGAAGATGACATGGTAGCTGGAATGATTCATGCAGCCTATTTGATGTGTGTTGATAAAGTTTAAGTGGATATGTGTGAAATTTTGAGAATTCAGTTATTTGAGAACCTTGAGAAGATTAAGAAGACTAAAAGCTCACAGTTTAGATTCTCATCCTTGATTACATATATGTTTTTCCATTTGGTGAGAAGATTTCCATTCACTATTGGAGGAGACTGGAATGATAATAGAACCACCATGGATAGAATTAAGAAAGTGTATCTAAGATATCCTATAGACAAGCTTAATGAGAGTGTAACCTTAGTAATCAAATCATTTAAGAACTTGATGAAGAAAAGATCAAGAATCCCATAGGCTATAGTTGAGAAGTACAAAGATGAAATATGCTTTATGGTTGACACTGACTTTACCTTTATTGAAGAAGTTGAGCCTAGAGTAGAATTCATAGACCCTCTTAGATATAAAATTTATGAAGTTGAAGCAGAAGAATATGTGAATAGATTGTTGAAAAGTAAATTGGATGTAAATAGCACTAGATTTGGGACTTTTGAGGAGAACTTCAACTCCACAAAGTCTATATAAGAAGAAAAGTTATCAAAGAAGAGAGTGGAAAGCACCATTAAGAAAACTCTTAAGGATACAAGAATGTTAGAACAAGAATTTTTAATTGCAAAGAATACTGCAGTAGCACTAAGAGACATTGGACAAAAAGAAGTTGTCTATTCCACCCCTATCATCAGTTGCAGATGAGACTAAAAATATTCAGAATGTAGTAAAAGTGGAGAAAGTTGAAAAGGAATAGGAAACTAGAAAATCTACAAGATCTTCCACCACTCCACCAGGTAAAAGAGTAAAGGAAATGGCTACTAGACCAAGTAAAAGACAAAAAACAATAGTTTCCCTAGTACAAAGGAAAGTATCAGAAATTAAAGATGATGAAGATACTGAATTCAAGAAGAAGAAATGGAAACCAAAGATAGAAAAGGTAAATGATCAAATTATTAATGATGGATACTTTTCCAAAATGAACAAATATTATGAGATATACAATTATTCAGAAAGATTAAACTTGGAGAATGCAGTTGTCAAGCACATGATCTTAGCAGATAAGAAATTTGATACTATTCAAGGGAAGATACCTGATGATTTTTTTGAGAAATTAGTAAATAGGAAGAAGAGAGCAGCTGAAGAAGACAATAAGATCAGAGAAAATTTTGTGAGAAAGCTTTGTGATATTAGAGATGAAGACCACTTCAAGGAAATCATGAAAGATCTTGGTATTCATTTGAGAACAAAAAGAAGAACAATTCAGATAATGGGAGGAAATTATGAATAAATCAATAAGGAAATTGAATAAGAAATCACAAAGGTAATGACTATAGGTGTTGGTAAGCACTCAAGTGCATCAGATCAAGATTTGGAAGCTGAGCACTAGAAAAGTCCCTCTCCACCACCATCAATTAACATTGAAGATGAATCAATGAATGTGGAAGGAACTCATATCATACTGGATAGTGATGACAATCCTTTTAGCAACCTTGAGAACATTGTTGACAATTCAGCCTTAGAGGAACATGACATATCAGTTGAGGAATAAGGGAAGGAAACAAGGAAAGAAGAAGATAAACAAGAAGAGATTCAAGTAAATACAAAGGTTGAAGGATAGAAAGGAGCACCAAGAAAAGTGGAAATCAGTCCTACCCATGAGATTGCAGCAAAGAAACCACAGATAGAATCAATTTTTGCTAATTTTGGGAAAGAAGTTGATGATGATGATCAAATGGAGTTGATCTCATCCCTTAAAAAAATTATTGGTAAGAACAAGAAGGTAAAAATCCTTGAAGGATCATTGCTGGAAGTAGTAGAGAAGTTGCAGAGTGTTGTGACTAGTCAAATTATAGAGGCAGATCCACAGGTAAAAGCTAAAGAAGTTATGAAGGCATTTGACAATGAATTCACTAACTTGTCAGACATAGCTACAGCAAAGGCTCAGGCAGCTTATGAGGCTAAAGTATTTCATGATATATGTCAGAATATCAGAAATGATATTAATAATTTGGATGTGTGTATAAAGGACTTAAGAAGGAATTTGGATAGAGGAAAAGCTTTGTATATTCAATGTACAAATATAGAAAATCATGTATCAAAAGTGACTGAGAAGATAAGAGGAAAAGAGGTAGAAATTCAAACAAAGGTAAAACTGTTAACCAGCCCAAATGCAAAGATATTAGATTGTGAAAAGAGAATCAGTAAATTGAATGATGATATCAAAATTCTTAATGATGAAAGAGAAAGGAAATTGAGAAGATTCGCTCTTCTAAGAGAGCACATTTCAGTTAAGATAAGCATCATTGAAGGACAATTGGAAGAATGTCTTTCATCCAAGACATCTTATGAGAAATTCAACTTTGCAAACCTTCATGCATGTGAGATCACATCTTATGGTTTATGTGCACTACTCAATTTTTCAGACACTGTTAAGAAGGCATGGGAGAAGGAGTTAGAAAGCATAAAAGTAAATTTTGTAGATTTTGTTGCAAGCCTACCGACTCTGCAATTTTAATCAAAGGTAAACATTTTTGAGAACACAGTTTTGGCATTTTTTGTCATTTTTGTCAAAGGGGGAGTGATAGCAAAAAATTGATATATTGTTATATATATGGAACTATATTCCTAGGGGGACTATAGATGATATATAAGATATATGGAGATATAAGGAAAGAGAAGATATATTTTGTTATGGCCACAATTTTGAAGTTTTATATGACTTAGCCAATTTTCTCATATGTTGCCACCAATGACAAATTGGGAGATTGTTGGAAATTTGGCTAAGTTAGATATCTAGATGTTTTCATTATGGCAACATATGATCTATATGAAGACTGCATTTGATAGAGAGCAGTTGTGACAGACGTAGAACAAAATTTTCTAAGTGTAAGCAGCATTTTCCCAGTCTAACCAGAGACAATTTTGATTGGTGATGTTGATAGAATTAAGTTCAGTTCTTGCACACTTGAACATGGATACTATGATATATATTGAAGACTCACCTAAGAGTGCAAGTATGTACAACATGTACGAAAGAAGTTATTGCAGTATTACAGAAATAGAGTTGAAACTGATAGGATAAAGAAAGAAGACAAAATTAGTAAATAGTTAAGGGATTATTTTGTTTATCAAAATAATAACTTAATCATATAAAGGGATGACATCCTAGATGTTAACCCTTGGATAGAACAAGTTAATATATATTTTGTAAAGTGCTTTATGTTTTGTAAAGCCAATTGTAAAAGTTATTATTCCTTATAACTTGTATAAATGTAAGACATATGTAATGCAAAGATAGAAGTAGAACATATGTATATGAAAGATATTATTGTGAAGTTGTAAATTGTGAAAGTCAAGCAAGCGGACTTTGTATATGCAAGCAAAGTAGTAAAAGGTTATATACCTTGCCCTCTTTGTAATAAAAAATCATTGTACATTACATGTTTGGGTAGTGGGCTCATCTTGTAATCATTTCAATTGTACTACCAACTCTTAGCAGGGTTGAGGCTTCTAACAAAGTCTAGAGTCCCTTAATCAGGACTGAGACACTATATGTATGTAATAGGCTTCTAACAGGGTCAACATCCTTAACGGGATACTTTTGATTAGTGGATCATTGTGGGTATCATCCCCACCGGGGTTTTCCATTGGCCAGGGTTTCCTCGAGAATGAATAATGTGTTATGAGTTCATTTTCCTTATTGATATGCATGCTATTTAGTTTACTTTGTTTTGCAAGCATCAAGTTAATTTGTTATATCCATAATTGGGAAAAAGTGAAAGTTTGTAGAATACTGATTCAACCCCCCCCCCCCCTTAGTATTCCCTATTTCTAACATAATGATGAATAATTTGAGGCTAGCATTGAGAAAATATTAAGTGAAAGTGATAATGAAAGTGATGGTATAGGATTTGTAGCAATAAAATAAGAAAACTCTGAAACTGAAGTTAGAGAAGAAAAAGCTTTAGTTTCTCAAGTAGAAAAGAAAATTGATTGGATCATAAATAGTGGTTGTTCACATCATATGACTGGAGATATGAATAAATTTATAAAATTTAACAACTATGATGGAGGAATTGTTAGAGTTGGAAACAATGCTCCTTGCTTGATAAAAGGAATAGGATCCATTACTCTTGATGGAAAGACTAACATTGATGATGTTTACTTTGTGGATAGATTTAAACATAATCTTTTAAGTGTTTGATAGTTAGTTGATAAGGGATATAAAGTTTGGTTTACTCAGAAGACTTGTGTGATCAAGGATATGAATGGTAATATGATTGGAACTGGATCAAGAACCAGAGGTAATGTATTTCAGTTGAATCCTGCTGAGAAGACATGTTTGATTACTAGGATTGATGACAGTTGGTTATGGCACAAAAGGTTTTGTCACATAAATTTTGATTACATTGTGAAAGTAAGTACTACATTTGCAGTAAGACATTTTCCTAAGATTATGAAACCTACTAACATGATATGCAAAGAATGTGTTATGGATAAGTAGAAAAGAAGTTTTTTTCCCACTAAGAAGTTCACTACAATAGCAAAATTGGAAATTGTTCATACAGATTTGAGCGGTCCCACAAGGACTAGAGGATTCTATGGTGAAAGGTATTTTATGATTTTTGTTGATGATATTATCTTTGGAGGAGAAGATGAAGCTAGTGATAAATTCGTTGATGAAATGAAGACAGAATTTGAAATGAGCATGATTGGTGAGATGAAATATTTTTGTGGATTATAAATAGCACAAAACAGTGATGGTATTTTCTTATGTCAAACAAAATATCTGAAAGACTTGTTGTAGAGATTTGGAATGGAAAATTATAATCCTGTTGGTATACCTATGGTAATTGGTCATAAGTTATCTAGCACAGATGAAACTCCCGCAGTTGAACAAAAGAAGTACATATCAATGATCAGAGGATTGCAGTATTTAACTCATACAAGACTAGATATATCACATGCAATTGGAATTGTTGCAATATTTTGAGCTGATCCTAAAGAGTCACATTATGCAATAGTAAAAATAATATTTTGGTATTTGAAAGGCACAATTGACTATGGGTTATGGTATGATAAATCAGATGACTTTACCCTATGTGCATATATAGATGTAGATTGGGGAGGTAGTGTTGATGAAAAAAAGAGTACAAGTGGTGGAGCATTTTTTCTTGGAGGAAGATTGGTTTCTTGGCTAAGCAAAAAATAAAATTGTATTTCACAAAGCACAGCAAAAGAAGAATATGTAGCAACAAAAAATAATTGTAATCAGATAACATGGATGAAACAAATGTTGAAGGATATTGGAATCAAGTTCAATGAGCCTATTATCAAATACTATGATAAGTATAACACCGGTACAATAAATATTTTGAAGAACCCTATGTTGCATTCTAAAACAAAGCATATAGAAATCAAGTATCATGTTGTAAGAGAGAAAGTTGTAGAAAAAGAAGTTAGACATGAGTATATTAGTACAAAAGAGAATATTGTAGATATATTTACAAAGCCTTTACCTAAGGATACATTTGAGTATTTGAGAGGTATGCTTGGGGTTATGCCCCAGCCTACTTTTGAGTAGTGATGCATAAAGTTATATTAGTCCAGTGGTATATGAGCTCTATCCATTATGGACTATATGTTGATACTTCCTCTATGGGGGAGTATGTGTGTGTTTTAGCTGAGTCATGAAGGACTCTTTTGAATGTATTTTATTAATAGTGTATTTTGATATTCAAGCTTGTGGATTGACATGTTGATGCTTTCTTTTTCATTGATGTCAATGGGGGAGAAGGATAGTAAATGAAAAACACTTGGTGATTTGATTGATGAAGAGGATTTGAAAAGGTGAAGTACTAAGGAGAAGGATACATTTGATGATTTATTGATTTGATTGATGAAGAGGATTTGAAAAGATAATGTAGAACAATAGTGTTGTAGTTTGGTATTCATGGAACTTGGATGTTTTTAATCTATGTTGCCATCAATGCCAATGGGGGAGATTGTTAGGAATGAATATTAAATATGTCCTATAGGGGATTATTTAGAGTCATTCTATAGCAGTTGTATATTGCATTCATAACTATGTTTTTTATTGATGTCAACACATTGATTTACTAAAGATTATCAAAGAAGAAGATAGTGTTTGTATTAGCTCACGTGGATAATTGTAGATCAAGCTATGCAGAGTTGAGGACTTATTCTATATTATGTCTTGGGATTATGTTTAAGAGCACATATGGAAATTCAATTGTTCATGATAGTTATGTGTAATTTAGTGGAGACAGTATTCAGATAGTGTTCCTGAGAAGTGGATTATAATAATTGAATTATATCTCCTAATCGGGATAGAATCTAGACATGTGATGTTGAACAAAGGTTTATGATATTTCAAAGGTGACTTGGATGAGATAACATAGTCAAAGGTTGCACATGTGAAGAATTATTTAGTTTTGAAGCTGACAGTTTTATGTGGTTATGAAATATTATGTAATGTGTAATGATTTATATTTTGTAATGGTTAAGCCTAGTTGGTCGACTCTATTGTAAATTATTTGAGTGAGGTATAAAGGAAGGATTTTTTTCCTTGATTTAATAAGAAATAGAAGTATGGAATAAGAAATGATATGATATTATAAGAGGATATGCAAATTAAGCAGATCTGGTATTGAGATCTCATGGAATAGTTAGTGCGGTTTGGCACAGTCAAAGGAGTGAAGATAAGTTTCTGAGATCAATAATTGTTGGTATTATTCTATTCAGATAATAAAAAGATCAGTTGGATAGTGAGTTTGGTGATCTTTCCCTTGAAGTTTTTTTGACAGTGGATCCTTCTACCTTTCATAACTCTTAACCGGGTTAGAATATTTTAACAAGGATTCAAAGTCTCCTAGCAGGGACTGATATGTACTGAATGTATTTCATAAGACTCCTAACAGAGTCCATCCTCTCACAAGGAATTTTCATATTAGTACATCTTTTTTGGGTACCATCCCCACTGGGGTTTACTCTCTGATCAAGAGGTTCCCTAGTCAACATATCTTGTGTTATTGTGTATGTTTATCTTTCTATGGTTGTTTATATTGGTTACATGGTTGAAATTTGATAATGGTATTATAAGTTGTTTTTATCTAATAATTGATTCACCCCCCCTCCTCTCAGTTATCTTGGTGGACTTTACTTTCTAACATTCTTTACCTAGGTCCTAATCACAAATGTTATTTAAGTTTACTTATAAACCAAAGAGGAAAATTTTCACTTTAAGTGGAACTCCCACATTTAGTGTGTACCTATCACATTATCAATTTTCCATCTTAATTATGTAATAAGCTATTAGTTTATGTCTCATATCATAATATTAAGGCATGTAACACCCCACTCAGGAACCCATGATAAATTAACCTAACATGATACTAATTTGATGAAATATTTTTTGTTTTCTTAAACATTTAACAATACAAATGTAGAAGAAAGGACACACACAAGTTAATAAATTACACTAAAGTATATAAACATAGTTAACAATCCCAAGAGTTCCAAGACATAGTTATTGTTAACAACATTAACTAAACTACTAAGTACAACCATAACATAAACTAGCATACATATTATAATTGAATAACAAGAAACAACAACTATATTACTATAAGAAAATATAAAACATGGCATATATAATAAAACATCTTCCATTACATAAGTCACAAGGATCACAATAATGAATCAAGTCACAAAAACAATACATAACATCTCTTGAATCGATGTCTCAAACGAATACATGATATAATTACAAGATATACATCTCATGATGACAATAAGAAAGTATCTAACAATGAACATAGAAGAAACATCTAGGATCATCCAAGTATACAAACATGAACATCAGATCTCAATGGTAAATAGAATTTCTATCACCCAACCATGTGGAACCTGGAGGTCCACCCCACCATGCCAATGAGATAAACACTAGGCCCCACTCAAATAGATGATCAAAAATAAGAAAGGATAATGCAAAGGTTACAAGGTCATCAAATGGGTATGGTCAAGACACACTACTCGAGGCATAATTTTTTTTTAGCAAACTAGGATACATATAGGGAAGTGTCATTGTATATGTCTACCCATTGGTATGATCTCACTAGATGTTGGCCCTCAAGTGCGATCATATACAAAATTAGATATCCTTTTGTAAAGACAAGGAAACCAATCATGCCATATCATTACATCTCCTAGATGGACACACATCTTCTCCCACTCTCATCCTTAGCCTGTACTAGCACTCAAGGCATGGGTAAGGCACTATAATTATCTTAAATTAATGTTTTCCTATTAAATTTATTAAGTCATTTATTTATTAAGTTGTCTAAAATGAGTTTCCTTGCTCATCCACTTTTGGGCCCCAATCTCCATTGTAAGCCACTTCCCTGCTTTGCATCTAGATAACCTACCCTAGATTCATAGATCAAATAAGCATCATAATGGTAAAATGATTCTCAAATTGGTTCCATATAATAATGGGAACACAGTGGTTCTCAAATAACCATAACATCACAAGAGTACTCTCAAGGATGATCAAGTATACATATGAACTCAACTCTGAAAATAAGGATGGGTAATATGATCAAGACAATTACAACTCACATGTAGTATGCAACCAAAACACATACAGTAAAAATTACTTCCCAAACCTTTGGTATGTCTAATCCTTAGCCAAGTTAATGCTACCCATATTGACAATGAAGAATAGAAACAAAACACCAATACAAACATATCAATAATATTTAATTATATTCCAAATAAGTATAATTATATATTATAATTAAATCTAGTTAAATACAGTCCATAAATAAAAAATTAATTAATTAAATTAATTATACCTTAATCCAAAAGAAAAATATAATTCATTAAATAAACATTAAATTATAATCAAGTATATTCAAAATATAAATTAAATATATTTTAAAATTTAACTTAATGAAAAAATTAATATAAATTATAATTTAATTAATTATTATTAATTCACACACACACACACATTGGTAGATAAATATTTGCATATGCAGTAGCTCCATTTGAATTAAAACAAATAGGAAAAATTATCCTGGCTTGTACTAGGTGAGGCCACAGGGGGGAAGCCTCATCCCCAAAATAAAAAAGCCCAAAAACTATATCTAAATCCCCTTCAGTCATGAGAAGACATGGGGGAAGAAAAAACAATTAGCCCAGAGATTTTTCTCCATTCTTTGTGTGTGAGCGCAGAAGCATGTTAAAGTTGGTCTTTTTTTTCTTCCTCTTCTTATGAACAAAAGTCAAATTTTCTACAGACCCCTCAAGACTTTGAACCTCCCTTGATTTTTTATATGAATCTCCCTTTTCCTCATCTGAAACAAGTGTGGAGTTCTCCAACTACTCTCCCATATCTAGATCTTCTTTTGTTCAAGTTATAAAACAATTCTTCACATTAGGAGGGGAATTTCTCAAAACCCTCCCATCTTCCCTATCCAACACGTTACCAGGGGATGCAACTATCTTGGATTGTACCTTATCTGATGAGGACAACCCAAATTTGGTCCCAGTGGTAGGATATAATAGTGAGGTCGGGGGATCAACCCTACCATCTATGGAGTCCAAAGAGTCAACCTTTCTCTTTGTCAATTGCGAAGGCAAAATAGATTCATTATCCATTGCACTCCTTACCTTCTTTGAGTATTCCTTTTTCACAACATAGTGATGAGGATTGACATCCTTCCACCAAGTAGCCTGATTATATTTCTTTTTCTTAGAGCACTGGAAAACCATATAACCAACATTGTAACACCTCTGATATCAAAATGGGATACCTTCAAAGTCTACCATCTGGCTCTAGAATTTACCAATAAAATGAAGGGAGAGTTTCACAGCAAGATCTTTCGTTATGTTTATATCAACCAAAATGCGAGCATAAGTAGTATGGGCTTTGATTGAGGACCCCACATCAAGCCCTAAAAATTTCCCCATAGAGTTTCCAATAGCTTCAAAATAGGAATCAAACCAGATCTGCAATGGTAGATTTGGGAGTCTTACCCAGATCAAAATTGTGGAGGAAAATTTAGAATTTGGGTCAAAGGAGGGATGTCATGGTTTCAACATCAAGAGGTTCTCATCAAATTCCCATTGATAGTCACATAGCACCATTCTCCAATCCTGGATATCATAAAATACCACCACAAGGAAACCCTTTACACATGGATAAATTTGAATATCATCCTTTAAAATGGGCCTCCAAGTGTTTTTAATCCATTTATGAAGTTGAGGCAAACTTGGCCATAACCCTTTGAATCATCCAAACAAACCATGTTTGGAAAAAAAGGCTTCATTTTTTATGACATCCAATGAAATCACCTCTCCTAGCACCACATTGAGAGGGCAATGTGAAGATTGCAGTGGTGAAGTTGATGGAGGAGGTGTCATCCCCTACTTGGTGAGAGCCTCAGCCTATTTTCTTCCAGCCAAAGATGTATGAAGGGATTCTTTACAAGGATAGGGTTTCAAAGGGGTAATATGTGCTAAGTGCATCTTCTACTCCTTTCCATTCCCATGATTGTGTGGATCCCATACATTCAAATCATACTTTTTTATAGGAGAAAATGATGGAATTTTCCCAACCCTAACACCATTCACATTCAACTCCGCACCAAAATCCAGTTTCATAAAATGTTGCATTGAAATATCCATTGTGTATGGTAGAAGGAGAAATCCATTTGGAAGCAATGAATCACCAAGGAAAATATTTCTCCTAGCCTTCCCCAAATGATCGAGTAGAAGCCATAGCTTTGAGAGTATTCTATAGGGGTGGCATCATCCATGGTTTTTTTCCAAATATGTGTGTGTGTGTGTGTGTGTCTGTGTGTGTGTGTGTGTATGTATGTATGTATGTATGTATGTGTGTGTGTGTATATATATGTGTATGTATATATATATGTATGTTTGTATGTATGTATGTATGTATGTATGTATGTGTATATATATATATATATATATATATATATGTATGTATGTATGTATATATATGTATATATGTATGTATGTGTATGTGTATATATATATAAATTAATTATTATTAATTAATTAGTATATATTAATCTATAAAAAATCTATTGAGTAAATTATAATAATTGTATCACCCTAAAAATCTAGCACCCATAATTAGAGGCTCTAGGACCTATTAGACTCCATTTTGGTGATTTCAAGGTCTGAATATCCATTATGCTTGATCATAACAATCTACATCTCCTCCTCCCGCATCTTATCACATTCCCTAAGATCACAACAAAGTTTGGGTTTATTCTACCTAGGACAAGTGGACTTTTCAACTTGTCTCAATGGTGCAAGTTGAGATCTTGACTTGTCCCCTAGGGTACAAGTCAATTCTTAACTTGTCCCTAGGTTTTTGATCCCAGATTTGGTCCAAGTCCCAATGCTATGGTTTTCCTCTAAGGTCTAGATCTGTGGTCGATCGTGATCAAATTTGAATCCTAAATTGAGTATAAAAGGACATCCTCTCCCATGATCTTGGCATCCATTATTATTATCCAAGCTTCAAGTGCAAACATTCAAGCATTGAGGATTTGGATTCAAGATTTCAAGGAAAGCATCCAATTTAAGATATCCAAGTCTCCATTTCTTCAAGATCCATTTAAGAAAAGGAAATATTCTCTATATGATGCAAGTATCTCTCCCATGATGGCCAAGTAGAGGATTTCACAATCAAGCAAGAAGATTCATCCATCCATCCTTCTTTCTCTATCCTTATACAAGTGGTTATCAATCATACATACACTCAAGATCTATGAGTGGAAATCATGGATCCATGAATTTTTGAATGAATCATTTTATTCTACATCTCATTCCATGCATATTACAAGCATCTTCATGGATTTGAGTGATTACTACATCCATTCATGAGGGTTTCATGCAAGGTGAATCAATCATTTACCTTTTTGTTTTACACATTTCTTTCCATTATGCAATTTTAATTTAATTTTAAGGTTAATTCCAAAAAAGGTGTTTAACCAAGGAAAACCCCTTTCCAAAAATGTTTCCCTCATTTTCTCGTGTGCAAGAATAGGTTACAGAGTTGTAATCTCTAATATGAGAAGTACAGGTCAAGACACAGGATCCTAGAAAGTTTCATTAGACTTGGTACTATTGGGAACAAGTCACTATTGATCTTGTTCATGATTTTCTAGCTATGTTTTCACAACAATTATCTATGACTCCTAGTGACAAAGAAAGTGACATATCTTTACAATATGGTCCTTGTTTGGAACTGTCCATTGTTCCATATGTCATGCTTGATTTTTCTCCTCTTGCGAGTTTCCTAGCTGCCCTATACATGGCATACCGAGATGGGGTCAGCTAATATGCTTAATTAGCTCCTCTTGTATAGTGGATTTTATGTGCTTTCCTTTTGTAATGTACTTCCCCTATAATGTGTTTCTTGTTATATGTTTTGTTAAGGTTTCTTTAAATGAACCTTATTTCTCTGTTAGAGTGAGGTGATAAAGGAATAAAAATATCATAAACATTCTTCGATTTGTATCTCACTTCTATATTTTTTTATATGTTATGTCATGCATGTGCCACTATTTGTAAATGTGGCTTTGTGTTGTGTAAATGGGTATGATAAAAAAAAAGGTAGCTACCTATTCATTTTGGTCTTCGTGATGTCAACCCAAAAAGATTCTTCTTTGTAACTCTTATGTGTTATTCTTCCATTGTGCTTGTAATTATACTACCTTTGGAGGATGATGAGATTTCATTTTGATATAATATCTCTTGGATTATCATATGATTATATTGACCCTAGAGTTAGTAGATACCTTCTATTCTCTCTTTTGTCATGTGCTTATTTCCCTTGACTTGGCTTTTCGTGGGGGCATCTCATAGTGGAAACATTTCTTGTGGGTGTCTTTTTTCTCTATTAAAGCCATTTCTCCCATTAAGACATTTGCAATCACTTTAACATGGTATCATACACTCTACTTTGTGTTTCACATTTTGGACACACATACAAAATGATTTCATGCAACCTCTCTTGTGGATGACCAGGAAGATAATGTTTTCCTTATGTTTATCCTTTTAATTGGATCCCTTAATGGAAATGATATTTCCTTAAGGACTGATCCTTCTTATTTGATCCCTAAAAGTACAATGCTTTCCTTAGGCTTGATCACTTTTTATTTTGATCCCTAGTGAGACAATGTTTACCTTAAGCTTGATCATGCCTTTTTTAGATCCCTTAGTGGAGACAATGTTTTGCTTAAGGCCTAATCCTTTTTTGATGGATTGACTAGCATAATAAAACTTTCTATACCTTTCAATTCCATCTTTTGTGGTGATTTTCCTTTTGTGTGGTCCATAGTAAGACAATCTATTACTAGGCTAGTGATCACAACCTCTCTCTCTCTCTCTCTCTCTCTCTCTCTCTTTTTGGTTTTGGATTTGATGAAGACTTGATTCACTTAGGGGCTTGATGTTTCTTTGTCTCTTTGACCTTAATGAGATCATCCTTATGCATTCAATATACTCTATCATAAGAATGATGTTGTCTCATAATCCTTCCAAAGAGGGGGATAAGTGTATTTTCCTAAATAGTTAGCACCCATAATTGGAGTTTTTAGGACCTATTAGACCCCATTTTGGTAATTTTGAGGTGCAAATGTTTGTTATGCTTGGTCCCAACAATCTGCATTTCCTCCTCTTGGATCTTATCACATTCCTTGACATCTTGGAAATGTTTGGGTTCATTATACCTTGTTCAAGGTGACTTTTCAACTCATCCTAGGGGTACAAGTTGAGATATCAACTTGTTCCCTAGGGTACAAGTCAATTATGTACTTTTCCCTGGGTTTTTGAGCCCATATTTGGCCTAGGGCCCAATGGCAAGGTTTTCCTTTGAGGTCCAGATCTATGGTCAGCCTTGACCAAATTTGAATCCTAAAATAAGTATAAAAGGACATCATCTCCCCTCATTTTGACATACATTATTGTAATCCATTATTATTATCCAAGATTCAAGTGCAAGCATTCAAGAATTCAAGCATTGAGGATTTGCATTCAATATTTGAAGACAAGCATCCAATTAAAGATCTCCAAGTCTCTATTTCTTGAAGGTCCATTAGAGAAAAGGAAATATTCTCTAGTTGATGCAATTTTCTCTCCCATGATGTCCAAGTAGAGGAATTCACAATCAAGAAAGAAGATCCATCCTTCCTTCCTTCTTTCGCTCTCCTTCTCCAAGTGGTTATCAAGCATACATACATTTAAGATCTAGGAGTGAAAATAATATATCCATGCATTTATAAAGGCATCATTTGATTCTACATCTCATTCCAAGCATATTACAAGCATCTTCATGGATTTAAGTGATTACTAAATTTGTTCATGCAAGGTGAATCAATCATTTACCTTTTTACTTTGCATGTTTCTTTCCTTTATGTGATTTCAATTTAAATTCAAGGTTAATTCCTAAACAAGGGTTTCACCAAGTAAAGCCCCTTTCCACAACATTTTCCCCCATATTTTTGTGTGCGAGAACAATTTATGGAGTTGTGGTCTTGGTTTTAAGAAGTATGGGTGTAGACATAGGATCCTAAAAAGTTTCATCAAATTTGGCACTACTGGGAACAAACTAATTTCTCAACTTGTCCCTGCACTTTTTGGCTGAAATTTGCAAAGAAGATAGTTACATGTCTCAATTAATCCTGACATTTTGACGATAGTCAAATTTAGATTCAAAGTTCAAATCTCTTCTTCTTGTTTCAAGGTACATTCATTCTTCCCTTTTTCTTACATTTACTTTCATAGATAAAATCTTCTATCACTTACTTCATCATCTACTTTATCATTTATCATATCACATATCATTCCCCTTTTTAGGAATACCAAATCCTCCTTTGGTCCAGATCTTGCATTAGCACCCTTCTCCATTTTCTTGTACAGATCGGGTTTTTTGTAAGGGTTGGGTTTGTTTTCCAATGTATATAGCGCCTTGGTGAGTGATCTACATCCTATAATTTCTCACAATATTCCCCTATACAATAATAACAAGCCCCTTTTGAAAAAATCAAATACATAAATATAAATATAAACCCTCCTATGGGTGAGGCTTACCCCTGCGGCCTACAATCTCTCTCTCTCTCTCTCTCTCTCTCTCTCTCTCTCACACACACACACACACACACACACACACACACACACATATTATTTTAATAAGAAAAATTCATCAATCCAAAAGAACTTCCAAAAATTTAGAAAAGCACATCAAGTGCATGTTTTTTCCTAAACAACTTCGACCTATTTTAAAGAGAAATTAAAAACCTAGGGTTTGAAAAATGCAACCCTAAAAATAAATTAAACACAACTTAAAAATAATTAAAATGTTACTTTATTAAATTTTAACCTCACTTAAGTTTGCACAACTTTACTTTTTAATTAAAGTTAAAATTCAATTTATTAAATAAACAGCATTCAAAATTGCATAATTATATTTTTATTAAATTAATATTTATAGCAACTCTTAAATATGAATTTTGGAATTAAAAGTAAATATCAAAGTGTCACTTTATTTAATTATGCACTTTTAATTCAATTTTTTATTCAATATTAATTAAATATTCAATTATTATATTTAGACTTTATATTAAAATTATTTAATAAATATAGATATTTAATTAATACTTTATAATTAAAATATCAACATATTAATATTTTGGCATTCTAGGTGTAATTGTTTAACCTTTATAATTAACCCTTAATTAATCATTTTATTGACATCGTGACAAAATACAACATTGACTTATATGCATGCATGCACATTGAAATCTGACCAAATCAAAATTCAGTAAAAATGCAACAATCAAAAGCATACTCAAATAGGGTTCATGAATTCACATCACCTTGATGAATTTAGATAGGGTAGTCAATCAAATACTTGTCCTCTCATAGGAAAAAATGTAGGTTTAGGATTAAATTTTAGGCCTAGATGCTACCTTTGCTCTTTCACCATTAAAATTTGTAAGGGAATGCTCACTCCTTCCAATTTAGGGAAGATGATGCCTAGTACCTACAAACTTCCATCACAAATTTGAACACGTACATACATACATACATGCATGCATTATGTATATATATATATATATATATATATATATATATATATATATATATATATATATATATATATATATATATATATATATATATATATATATATATATATATATATATATATATATATATATAAAACAGGAAATGGTAGGGATCAGTACATCGTGTGGATCTCGCAAGGAAGTAACTATGACTTCATCCCTCACCATACATGTACATCAAACAAAAATATTAAACATACACATAATCCATACACATGTAGATATAGGGGTCAATAGGTTAGTAAAAACCATAAATATCCATAACATCGTCATATCAAAATAATAACCATCATCTAACAAACAACATGATATAGCATAAATAATCAATGTCTCATAGTATTACAACATCATAAGGTACTATCATACATCAAATTATCATCAAACCCAATTGAAAGACTAACACACACATGAAAAGAGGCCTAAGAGGGTCTGGTATCATAAACTAAAATAAAAAACTATGGGTGGGTATTACATCCACCCTGCTAGAATTAGGCTTACTCCTAGAAGCCTATAAATAAATAGGGATATAACTCTCTCTATCTCACTGCATCCTACTAAGTCATAAAAGACTCAATGTGTGGGTCTCATTGGACCCTTTCCTTCTCTATGGTATGAACTGTGAGGATTATTCCCCACTGCAAGAGTAAAAAATCTATTTGTAGACCCAATCAAAGTGGTTTGGTTCTCATCCAGATGATGATCAATGGCTACAAACACCCTGTGGGATCTACCAGCATCCCTAACTATAGGCTCAAAATCTATTGGTATTTGACTTGATAATTGTTTTGAATGCTAAGGACAATTAGTTGTAATGTGACCATACTCTACACAAGAGAAACAATCTCTTCCCCTACAAAAATTTCTCCTAGAAAAAGGTGCACTAGACTACTAGAAACTACCTTTACTAAAATTCTAATGTGAACTTTGAGTGACATAAACAACTTGATTAGATGTACATTTCTACCAATTATAATTTTTTCCTACTATGAGGAACCACTAAGACCATGGAATACTCTCTTGTCTTGTTGGTTTTGATTACCTTTCAAGAAGGTAGGAGGATTCCTATAGTTCCTAGCTCCATAAGACTGATTACCCCTGAACCCTAAAAAAGAAGTACCACTAGACTGAACACCAAATTGACCACCATGACCCATAACCAAATTTGAATCCACTAATGTAGTCTTAATGACTACCTCCTTAAGAGAATCAGATTAAAAAATAATACCCCCCAATAATGTGAGCATTAAGTCCTCTAATAAAGTGTTGTACTATCAGGGCCATATTATTACCAAAACCTATACACTACTTGAGCTTGAATAATTGATTCTCATACTCCTAAATAGAAATATCCAACTATTGTATATTATGGAACTCACCTGCATGCTCTTATCTCCACTGATTAGATAGAAATTGATCCCTAAATCTCTTGAGGAATAGATCCTAAGTGATAGTGTCCATGTTTAGATCAACTTTGTATTCCTCAATTTTCCACTAAGTAGATGAAAAACCCCTGAGCTGCATGATCAAACACCTAGCCTTGGTATTACTACCATAGGGGTTCATATAAGAACATCAATCCAAATCAATAAGCCAATTCTCTACCTCAAAACCACTACTTGTTCCATCGAAGGTAGGAGGTCAAGATCTAAGGAGTTCTCTCATGTGACTAGCTAGAACAAAGTCCTAATCAAATATTATGTTCTCTCTCTCTCTCTCTCTCTCTCTCTCTCTCTCTCTCTCTCTCTCTCTCTCTAAATTATGAGACTCATCCTAATCAATCTTATTCTTCTCAGGTTCTAGATGGTTCAAAATTGCCTGAAACATCTGCCTAGTGTTAGGTTCCTTTGACTCGACATTCTTCTCCCCACTATGATCTTTCCTATTATCTTCATGCACACTCTCATTCCTAAGGCCCATAGAAGGGTTGTGAAGTATACTCCTTCCATGTCCTCTACCTCAACCCCTAGCAATAGATTGAGTCTCAGCATGAATCTTACCTATGATAACTGAAAGATACAATGATAGTGTGTCTTGATCATACCTATTTGATGACCTTGTAAACTTTTCAATTAGTGTACCTTTGCATTAGCCTTTCTTGTTTTTTATCATCTTTTTTAGTGGGATGTGGTGTTTATCTCCTCAACACGGTGGGATAGACCTCTGAATTCCATGTTGTCAAGTAGAAGTGATTCTATTTACCATTAAGATCCAATGTTCATGTTTATATACTAGGATAATCCCATATGCTTCTACTATGTTCCTTGTTGGAGACTTTATTATTGTCATCATGAGATGTGTATCTTGTAATTCTATTTTGTATTGGTTTGAGACATCCATTCAAGAGGTGTTATGTATTGTATTTGTGACTTGATTCATTATTGTGATCCCTATGACTTATGAAGTGGAAGACATTTTATTATGCATACCATGTTGTATTTTTCTTATATTAATATGATGGTTATATCTTGTTATTAATTTGCAATATGTATGTTGTTCTACTTTATGGTTGTACTTAGTATTTTAGTTAACCTTTTTAAAAGTAACTATCTTGGAACCCTTGGGATGGTTAACTATGTTTATATACTTTAGCATAATGTCTTAACTTATGTTTGCACTTGCTTCTACATTTGTATTGTTAGATTTTTAAGAACAAGAAAATTATTTCAAAACTTAGTATCATGTTAGGTTAATTTCTCATGGGTTCCCAGGATGGGTGTTACAAGGCACTTTTCATAATCTTATCTTATCATGTGTCCACCTTGTCCTACATAACCAAGGGCTCTTTTTTTTAATCTATATTCATTCTATTGTATCATTTGATAGAATGACATTATTTTTTATTTTTGATCTCTCTTGTTCTTTCATGGAGTTCCTTTATCTTAGGTAGATATAATCTTCAACCAATCTTGTATTCTATAGATAATTCTATACCCAAATCTAATATGGTATCAAAGCTTGTGAGATTGCTTATCATTAGTCTTATTTGAGAGATCTAGCTTGCAAATTTTTGTACATTTGGGTGTTTTTATTTTCGTGGCTTTGAATTGGAAGATAAAATAAGAGCTTGCTAAGTCAAAGTTAAGATAACCATTGGATTCAAATGGCTCAATAAGGTCAATTTTACCTTTTATTTCAATCAAATAAGACACCAAATTCCAAATCTATGAGGGTTTGAAGGTGGGAGGTGATTTCTTGATCTAACACATACCTACCATTTAAGCATTTTGGGCCAAAAAAGACCTTAGCATCACACTTAGGAGGTCCAAATCAGCAATTTTCACTACCAAATCATCTAAATCAGAGCAATTGACCCAAAGCCCTTCAAAAAATTTCCCCTTGTTTGTCAGTTGCACAAACATCATTAATGCCCTTGCACAATACAACATCATCAAATTTAGTACAAACAAAAAGAATTGTTAAAAAATATTATTTTATAAAAAAAATCATATTTTATATTTAAAAATTAAAAACATTAAAAAATAGCAAAAACATTCTGCACAAAGGATAACCCTACATGCACAGTGTACTTGTGTTACACGCTTATGCATAATGCACCATGTGATATGCTACAATTTTCTCATTGTATAACTAGTCTAGACCCCACACCAACATGCTAAGCATCAAGAATGTTTTGGCAATGGGCATACTTTGTAACCAAGATTCAAAAGGATAATTAATGACGGATAAACAATATGCTAACCAAAGGTCTAATGACATCAACAATGATGCCATCCATATTTTAGCAAGCCAAAAAAGTTAAGATCAAGATTTTTGATGTCATCACAACTTTAGGATGACATTAGTAGGGTCTTCAATTATTTACCCCCTTTCACCATTTGAGTTTTTAGTTTCATGGTCCAATTTTCAAACCTCGTAACTTGGTCATACGAGCTCCTTTTTTAGTGCAATTTTTTATTTGGGGTAGAATTTCATGCTCTTAGTAGTGGCATAGCTATTTTGTGATTTTGGTACTTTCTTTTTTTAGAAATTGTAGATTATCACTGGTGTTGTTGAGTAGTCCTTATTTTTAAACTTTCCTAGGATTTATTGGGGTTCATACACTAATATTCCCGGGTGTCATTATTTTTTGGAAGTGCAATATATTTCCTATATTTTGTAGTGGTACGATTAGATTGATCACATTCAATGTTAAAATTGTACTTTGTGAATATGGCCAAAGTTGGCATTTTCAAGTACTAAGATCAAGTCTACCTTGTTGTTTTTGGCATCTAACACTTGTAAGCACACTAAACATAATGTGATAAATCATATTCTATTGGGGGGATCTTTCATAGAGGTTTTTTTGGGTGGGGCGGGGGGGGGGGGGGGGGGGTAATCTTGTAGTGTTTTATTGCATTCTTTTGATTATTTTTGTGTCCAAATGATGGTGAAATAAAAAAATTGAACTCCAATTATCATATAATTATGCATCAGTATGGAATTATCTCATGGAAAAGGGTTATATTGGCTATCAAATGAAATAATATCTCAACCAACTAATCCAAATGTATTAACAAAATGAGATATTAAAATGGAGAATACACTTGCACATATATATTCATTAGTCTCATTTGATTTGTGATTTCATATTGAATTGTGTAAAACCTAAGGAGGCATGAAAGAGTCTTAAAATTTTGAATCTCTAAAATCAAGAATTTTGAAAACATTCAAGACTACATCTCCAATATCAAGAAATTAAGAAGAGAACTAAAGGAATGAAATATTCAAAAAAGTGGATTTTACAATTTATTCTTAATGTTTTGTCTAAGCTCAGTCCTAAGTATTTAGTGTTTATTTTTGGATTTCATACACATGTAGGATTTCTATGGGAGCATAATTTCTTGATCCTAAGTTTGATCATTTTGTAAATCTCCTAATTCGAGAGGAAGCAAACTTATTTCACATGGATATAATAAACTCTTCTAAACAACAATGATTGGTGGTAAGTGAGCCTAAGGTACAAAAAGAAATAGGGAATCCTAATAAGAAGAAAAAGAATAAGCTAAACGTGGAAATTGAATCATTTCACTCCTGAGGGAAATTTTCCAAGGAGAATTCTAAATGTTCATATTACAAGAAATCGGGTCATGATGAACACCAACATTATTTAAAATAAATTGATTGGTTGAAGCATCTTCTTAAAGAGTTTCAAATCAATGTGCCTTCAACAATGTTAGGGGGTTCATCCTATTCTTCTTCAACATCATCCAAGATGGAGAAACATAAGAGGAAAACACTTATTACAATTGTTTACTTTTGGATTTCATACACATATAGGCTTTATATGGGAGAATCATACATTGATCCAAAGTTTGATCATTTTTAAAATCTCCTAATCCAAGATGAAGTAAACTTATTTTACATGGATATAATCAAGTCTTCTAAACAAAAAGTATTGGTGGCAAGTGAGCCTAATATACAGAAAGAAATGGGAAATCCTAATAAGAAGAAAGAACAAGCTAAAGATAGAATTTTAATCCTCTCACTCTCTAGGGGAATTTTATAAGGAGAAGCCTAAATGTGCATATTGTACAAAATCAGGTCATGATGAACACCAACGCTATTTGAAAAAAATTGATTGGTTGAAGTATCTTCTTAAGAAGCGTCAAATCAATGTGCTTCAAGAATGTTAGGGGGTTCATCGTAATTGGGGTGGTTGATAATCATTTTCATGTCTAAACCTCACATTTTGATCCTATTTTTTATTTAGCCAATGTACATACACTATACAATCTAGTGTGGACACATTTGAGGAGACTCAACATAGTCATTTGAATCTTGGAGTTCTTTTTACTAATGTTATTTAGACATATATTGATATTTCATCTCCTTCATCAACTATTTTATTTGATGATATTTGTCTCCTTGTGATTTAGAGAAGTAGGACTCACCTTATCTTGTAGACATGACTACTTGGGATGATCACTTTAAAAATGTTGGAGGTTTTTTGGTGGATTCATATCTTGTAGATTTGGGAGACACCAGCAATGAAATACCGTTTCTCTTTAATGGAGATTATCCTTCTTCATTTTTTGTTAGGGAATACTTTTATTCTCTTCTTCATTTTCTATATAACCATTATTCACTATTTGACATGAGTGTGGATACTTTGGAACAAAATTTGGAGGAGGTCTCTTTATCCTTAGAGGAGACACTTGAGTCTTTTGATCTTTCTCTATATTCATCTTTACTAGATCTTGAGTTTTCTTTTTCGGTATTATGGCCTAGTACACTTGATTTGGAGGGGATATCTTTTATCATCAACATGGTGACCCTTAAGAAGGTTTTAGACACTTCATAGATCTTGAGTTTTATTCCTACATATTCCTTTTATAATTGGGGAGACCTCACACATACACGGGTTTGGGATTGTTTCTTCCTTAGGGGAGGAACATTGTCTCTCTTCTCCTCTCTTATGGAGGAATTTTTCCTCATATGACGCTTTGTCCTTATCATTCTTATTTGATAGAATTTTTTATTTTAATCTCTTTTATGTAGGATTATTGTTTTTCCTCCTTTTCTTTTCTTGTGAGAGATTACATTGCATTTTTACATGGGTACCTAATATGGACTAGTAGCCGAGACCCATCTTGCATTGTTTGAATTTGTGTACAATACCCTAAGTTACACTTAGGACGTGTGTTGGTGTAATTAATATTTTACCTATAAAGTGTTCACCTAAGTCCTAATAACACATTTTTCTTAAGTTTACTTAGGGACCCCATATGAACATGCCCACTTTAAGAGGAATTCCCACATTCAGTGGAAAATTATCACATTATCATTTTTCCACCTTAAGTGGGTAATAATCTATCACTTTATCTCTCATATCATAATATTAAGACACTTGGCATAACCTTATGCTATCCTATGTTCACTTTGGAATATATAACCAAGGGCTTTCCTTTGTAATCCCAATTCATTCTATTACATCATTTGATAGTGTTGATGTTTTTTAACTTCAGTTAGATAAACACTATGAGTCAATACTAGTGAAGATATATATATATATATATATATATATATATATATATATATATATATATATATATATATATATGAGATGTATATATATGAGATGTATATATATATAATCATAATTGTCATTATATTAATTACATAATAAATTATAGACATGTACCATGAAGGGACACGTCTCTTCTTGGCTCTTTCTCAATATAAATGAAAGATGTTGTTGCATTTGGAAAACACATACAATACAAGATAGTGCTATTACATTTGCAATTATCTTAAAACCTTAACATGGTATTAGATCCATCTTGCAAATGTAATAGAGTAGTTTGTTGATGGTGAATGTGTGACTGTCTCATAAAATACAATCTCAGTACGAAGACCATATCTCCCAAATACACCATTGGATTTTGCTACATTTTGGATATGTTGGTGATAAACAAATTTAGAACAACCTCACTAGAGAGATTGGATAAAGAAGGTCTGGTTCAAAAGTTATGACCAACTTTGTACGGGTCTATGCAAAAATCTATAAAAGAGCGAGGTTCCCTCTTTAAAAGCCTAACCGCTTGAAGGGAGGTCCAATCATATTGAAGGTTGTCATAGTGTATAGAACCTTTGGATATTTAAGAAATATCATGTGAATAATTATGGTAATGTTCAAGAAAGAGGACATCATTTTGTGAATTTGCATGATATTTTCTATATGGGCTCACCTTATAGAATGAAATACTTGAAATTTATAAATGATAAGTATTTCATGTTTTATTAATGCACATTATTTTTTTATTTTTTTAATTCATGCTATACTATTGGTTATTAAAATCTTGTATGCTTCTATCATTGGTATTTCTGGTTGAGATAGTTAATGAGCTATTTGTAATCTCTCTCTGACATACCTTCAGAACAAAAGCACAAGATAATTGCATTCACAGGAGAAAGAACTTGTTGCTTGCAAATAAATTGATGATTGAGAATAGATGCAAAGGGATTCTAAAATTTCAAAAGAGGTCAAGAAGTTGATAAACTTGAGCTTCATAGGGAGCATATGGTTCATTCAATGTGTGACAATCTTGACTAAGAGAGAGTTCACTATTGAAGGTGAAACACTTCTAAGGTAAACTTGATATAATTGATTATTATACTAATGAATCATGAATGTTTTTAATGGGCCTACCCCCTATGTAAATCATGAGGAAGTGACAATTTCCAAATGATTATCACTTTTATTTTCAAATGTTATTGGAAGGTGATGATCTTACAATAACTTGATCTTCTATTGTGATAGACATCTTGTGATGGTTGAAATAGATCATGATAGATGGCATCTTCCATTTTGATAGACATCTTGTGATGTCTGAAATAGATCATGATAGATGGAATCTTCTACTGTGATAGACATCTTGTGATGGCTGAAATAGATCATAATAGATGGCATCTTATATTGTGATAGACAACTTGTGATGGCTGAAATAGATCATAATAGATGATGTGAATGTTCCTATGGTAAGTGCACATTACCTATGGACATCTATTGATTACTTGGTGGACATCATATGACTTGATGTTGGTAGGCCATTACTCTGAGTACTTGGTGAATATCACGCAACTTGATATTATGCAGGCCAATGCTCTTGATATCATGAGATGATATCTTTATAATTTTTTTGAGTACTTGGTGGACATCATGTGACTTGATGTTGGTAGGCCATTACTGAGCACTTGGTGAATATCATGCGACTTGATATTCTGTAGACCAATGCTCTTGATATCATGAGATGATATCTTTATAATTTTGTTGAGTACTTGGTGGACATCATGTGACTTGATGTTGGTAGGCCATTACTTTGAGCACTTGGTGAATATCATGCGACTTGATATTCTGCAAGCCAATGCTCCTAATATCATGAGATGATATCTTTGTAAACTTTTGAGTACTTGGTGGACATCATGTGACTTGATGTTGGTAGGCCATTGCTCCGAGTATTTGGAGAATATCTTGCGACTTGATATTTTGTGACAAATACTCCCAATAACAAAGATGATATTTATAAATCTATGAGTTATGGTGAATATCATGAGCCTTGATATTCCTAGTCAGTCCATATCTCTGACATCACAGTAATGTGATATCAAAATAAAATTTCACAATTAATGTTGTGTTGCTCTTTTAGATCGATGGATTTTATCTTTCCTAGCTAAGAGGGAGTGTTGATATTTTGTAGCTTTAGTCAGATAAACACTGAGTCAACACTAGTGAAGATATAGATATATATATATTATATATATATATATATATATATATTATATATATATATATTATATATATATATATATATATATATATATATATATATATATATATATATATATATATATATATATATATATATATATATATATATATAATATATATATATATATATATATAATCATAATTATCATTATATTAATTACATAATAATGAATAGACATGTCCCATGAAGGGACACATCTCTTCTTGGTTCTTTCTCAATATAAATGCAAGAGATTGTTGCATTTGGAAAACACATACAATACAAGATAGTGTTATTACATTTGCAATGATCTTAAAACCTTAATAGATAGAATAACATTGTTCTTAATTGTTGATCTATTTTTTACTTTCATAGAGTGTCTTGATCTTGGATGGCTATAATCTTTGTCCACTATTGTATGGTTTAGAGAATTTCGTTGGATGGCTATAATCTTTGTCCACTATTGTATGGTTTAGAGAATTTCGTACCAAAATCTAACATTCCCAACTTCTCTGCACTCAATAATGAAAATATATAAAGGAGCCTCCATGTCATCACCAAAAAAGAATGAAGTACAATTAAAAATACATGATTATAGATATAACATAAGTATATGATAGTAGAATGGTGATTCCTACTAACAATTGTGGAGGCTTTTGGTTTTAGCCAAAAATAGTTGAGGTTTCCTAGGGCCTTTTCCAAGGGGGGTCCCTCTCACCTTTCCTCTTTATCATTATGGTTGAGGCACTTAGAAGGTCATTTGGGAAGGCAGTTGAGGATAACAATAATGAAGGGGTCAAAGTCACCAGTTCTATATTATCCATTTCACACCAACATTTCCTACATGATACTATGCTCTTTGGAGAAATAAAAAGGAAAGTGGATTCCTACTCAAATTACATTCTAGATCTATATTTTCATGCTTCAGGTTAGGAAGTTAGAAAGGAATCTTCCATACCCCTCCCTAAAATGAACATAAAATTCTTAAAATCATGTACTTTAAGAAGGGGTGACTCCTTTGCACTTACTTAGTGCTCCAGTTGGAAAAGTCTCTTAGATTAAGAAAAATTTGTGACTCCCTAAAATTAAAGATAGAATCAAGACTATCCTAGATAGAATCAAGGATATCCTCATGGAAGGGCATGTGGCTTTATTGGGAAGGAAAGACTACTATATTGTAATTAATTATCTCACCCATCCCCATCTACCTACTATCCTTCTTGGCCCTACCTGCTAGTGTCAATCAAAAGCTTAATTAGATCATGATAAAAAAAATTGGTAGAGAAATGGTGAGAAACACAAAATTTTCCTCATATCATGGGATGATTTTTAAATATAAGGAAGCATGTGAGATGGGGATAAGGGATCTTATTCTCCAAAAAAGACCCTTGAGGCTAAGCTTGTGTGGTATATGTTCAAGGAGCCCCAAAGGAAATTGGAAAAGATTTTGTAAGGTAAATACCTTGATGATGAGAGCCCACCAACAATTCATACAACATCCAACACTCACATTTATGGGAATGGAATTTCATTCAAAAATAAAATCTATTGTGACAAACTATCTCTCCTAGGACATCCATGATGGAGAAAGTCCCATTTTTAGAATAATTGTGGGTTAGACAACCTATTTACAATAGTCTTTTGAAGAGAAGGTTCATGGTTCCTTGAAACAAATTTGGGATGACCTAGTAAAATACTGTCATTTTTTCAACCAAGGATTAGTCGTTAAGATTGAATGGAAGTATTTATCTTCATCGTGTTAGCTTGATAGAGATGTTGAACTTCTTGTTACTCCCCTTGTACATAGAAATATTGTGTTTAGGTATGGGGAGGATAACTTTATTTAGTGTGGATCCAAAACATGTCAATATAATGCTATGGACAAATATTTAAGATTGTCTAATGATGTGGAGTAGACATGCATGAACATTCATATTCATCTTTGTTGGAGTGAATTTTGTTTCCCAAAAGAAGGAACCTTCACTTGGGTGGCTTTGTAAAGAAGAATTATTATGACTAATAAGTTTAGAAGGATGGGCTTTCATGGCCCTTCAAGGTGTGCTCTTTGAAAAGACCTAGAAGAGTTAGTGGATCATCTTCTCTTGGGTTTCCCTTTCTCCTAAGAGTGTTTGTATTGCCTTTGTGCCAAGTTGGGATGGTCATGTATCCTCCTAAGTGGTATGCTCAACATGTTTGATATTGACCATGAATAAAAAGGATAGGTGCTTTTGGTAGCCTTTGGATAACTTGTCACCGCATCCTTTTATGGGAAATTCATAAGGGGAGAAACATGAGAAGCATGAGAATCATAAGGAGATGAATCTCACATATTTTTTAAATAAGGTTGAGGTGGTAGTGATCAAGGTTGTTAATGGTAGGATTTCTCAGTTAACTCCAAGGAGTGTCATTTTCAAAAATTAGGATGCTACAATGAGCACAATTGGAAAGAACTAAGAGTTTCTGTTGTTTCGACATGGGCGTTCCATATCTATCTTGGAAATGGATCATGTAGTGTGGTCTCCTCCTTAATTAGGTTGGTATAACTTGAACTTGGATGGAGCATTGAGAGGCAAAGTAAGAAAGTCTTGTGTTGGGTGTAAAATTAAGTGTTGGAAGGGTTTAATGATCTAATCCTCCTCAAAACCTCTTCCTTGTGGAATGAAGAATGAGGTAAAATTTTGGACCTTAATACATGGCCTTCACATTTGCAAGGATTTTTTCATTAAGGGAATTGGTATTGAAGGGGGCTCTACCATAGTCACAAATGCCATCTGATTCATAACTACTCCAAATTAGAAATTAAAGGCCCTTTTGGAAAGAGGTTTGGAATTTCTCCAAAACTTCGTAACACATACCATAAATCACATATTCAGGGAAGGAAATGAGGAGGTCAAAAAATTGGCAAATATAGATGTTGATGGTATTAATTACATCTCCATAGGATTGAGTTGGGTCAGACACTGCTTTTGATAAAATAGGTCATATGGAGAGATTATTTTGTTGGCTAAGTTTCATTTAATACAAATAAAATTGGAACATCACCAGTATTAGCACATGCCCTTCATTGGTGACATGTAGCATGGCACTACAACATTCAATGAGAATGACATTAACCTTAATACCTTTCATTTCCTTTCTTGGTTGCTTGTGTAAAGTGACGATGGCTTCTATTATATTTATCCATTTCCCCTAAGTCTTTATCATATGACTTCACTATGGAGATGCCCATTAGATTAAGAATCAAACATAAGAACAAAAAATTCCTGATCTTATCACAGACATGAGGCTAGAGATGGTTTGTAAAGAGCCATGTTTATTTTCAATATAGGTCATTTGCATGGTCTTGGGTCAATAATTCATAAACTATGTGATACTTACAAAGTTAGTACCAGCATTTCTTCTAGCTTCCTAGCTTTCTGTTGACTTTTGTAATATAAAGGTGCAAACATTGGTGCTACTATGGGAAGTGTTCAAACTAAACTTTTTGTTGGATGACATTGATGTTTTGGTCATGGCTAGCCTGGCATTGGTATCCTTAGCTCAGAGATATCTCAAAATTATTTCAACCAAGGACAATAGTACAAAGACAATCATTTCTACTCAACTTGTATGTGCCAAGCACTAGCTTGACATTATTAGTTTGTCATGCCCATAAAATTTTACTCTAAAATCACACCAACTTTTTTTTTTTTTTTTTGGTAAATTAAGTCCAAGTTTAAGTTGCAGGTTAATAGGTGACTCTGACAATAGTTCGAAAAGACTCTGAAGATAAGTCCTTTACCAACATTGGTTTCCAAAAGGTTACTAGTTGATAAATATTCAATTAAGGTGGTGACGTTGTAACCAAGTTCAATAGGGTTAGGATGAACAATTCTCGATTAGCATTTGGTGACGACAACGAGGTCTATCCAAGAATTTCTATTAGGTTAACAAATCACTGTTTGTTTTGTTAGAGTGACCCTTTTTGTGAAAGAACTAACTAAAATTAAACTATTCACAATAAGGTCACCCTACTAGGTTACAACTAAATTACAATCTAGGGAGGTCTAATTCCATAATTTTATATTATTAATGAGCCAAGTGGTTTTCAAAATTAGGAGGTTTCGTTAATTGAATTTAACGAATGATTCATTGTTTAGTAATCACATAGGTTATTTAGAGTTAAAGAACATTGGCCAGAATATTCTTTAAATAATGTTCTTATAAATATTGATTATCAATTTCGATATGCTTAAACTAATATCAACTTTATTTATTGAAATTATAAAGATAATTTATATTGATCCATAATGTGTTAGTTATAACAACTAATTAAATGTTGATTATAATTATATGAGACATATATTAATAAACTAATTATAAAATATCAATTAATTAATGTGAATATTAACCAATTAATAAAATTATAATATCATTGGATACTATATTTAATAAGCAATATATATATAATATATATACTATATATATATATAGTATATATATATATATATATATATATATATATATATATATATATATATATATTTATATATTATATATATATATATATATATAATATATATATTATAATATATATTTAAATATATATATATATATATATATATATAAATTAATGAATAATTGTAATATAATAACTAATTAATAAAATATTAATTAATTATAATATTATAATATATTAATTATTAATACATATATATTAAATAGATACTACAATAAAATTTACTAAAACAAACTTATAAAAAATAACAATTAAATAAAACAATAAAAAAAATTCATAAAGGAATTATCCAATGCTAAGCAAATTAACCACAAAATAAAATTTACCTAAACTAAATACTAATCTAATCTCCCCCTAATTCCTAGCACCACTTACCCCTATCCCCTATCCTACATCCCCCTTGACCCACGTGCCTAGGGAGGGAAGTCCAACAACTAATCATGCAAACATTGGGCGCACCAATAAGGGAGGGGAGCTTCAAGGAAAGGACAAGTGCTAAAGGGGAGGCTTACGAGTCTCCTAAGGCAATATTCAAACAAGCAACAGTCCCCATAACCTAGTGCATGGATGGTGGTGTGGTTGGGAAGACAGTGGGTGTTGGGACCCACCTCAACTACATGCCAAATCAGAGCCCTCACATAGGTTAGAAAGGTGCTTGGAAAGTCATTTTGCAAGGACATGTGCAGGTTAGAGGTGTCTTAGGAGTATACACCTAGGATTAAATTATATGCCTGCACTAGTACAAGTGCATTGGCCAATGAAAGTTTGTTTTAATTATGCAAGCCTGGCCTCTATACACTTCGCCACTTTTTGGGAATGGAATTAAAAGGTAAAGGAGATATAAATATTATTATTATTTTATTGTTTTTTTTTTACTATGAGTTGGCAAGTTTATAATTTTATAAGGGACTATGGCAAGGAAAATGTATGGGGAATTAGTTCCCAAACATTTTCCAGAGACCTGTAGGTCTTCATTGCCATTTTTTTTTTTTCATAGTTGTCTTTATTGGTTTTACTTTTACTCCTAAAATTAAATCTCTAAGGGGTTGATAGTTTTAATCTAAGAGTGCTTAAAGAAGTTAAGAGTTTTTCTTCACTTTTATTCTAATCTTTCTGAATATTTTCAATACATAAAAAAAAACAAGAGCAATTAACATGCTAACACTTGAACTTCTTTCTCATTTCTCCATTTTAACATTACTATCAACTTAAGCATTAAATCTTGCATGTAATAAATAGAAGTAGAGTGTATAATATAAATTCTTTCTCATACAACAAACATAACACAATGACTATTTTCAAACAAAGCTTATGAAACTAACTCTTATTTATCCTTACAAATACATGCTTGAAAGTAACTCAAAAACATCTAAATGCAATGGCATCTTCTTCAAAGCAATATTTATATGCACCAAGTAATGCTATCAACATATTGTATCAACTTGTTCAAATTTTATTTTATTTAAAGAACATGATTCTACATTTACAACAATATATCTATCAACAAGAAGGATCATACTCCATTTCAAAAAAAAACTTGAATCCACAACACTAAGATACAATCCAAGTATTGGGTGTCAACTCCTACTACAAAACAATTACATTGAGCCAATGGATATCACATGATATCCTTACAAAAGCTTATACACAATACAAATGATACTTCAACAATAAGAAGATTTCTTCACATTTCCACAACAGCCATGTTTCAACACTAAGTCTTCAAGGCTTCCAATACCTGCAATAAACCAAATGCATAGGCCAAGGAGTGCTCACCTCCCAACCTAGGCTTCTAAGAAGCCACCCCCGAGCTTGGGGAAACATCACAAGAACAAGGGAAACACTCATACAAACCACAATACTACATCATAAAACAACAACACAAGAAATTTCCCTCCCAAGGTTATTTTACAAAGAGTCACAACATGACTCAATAAGGGTGAAGGTGGAACCAATACAAGAGGAGAAGCACATCTCTTTGATGAGGACTAGCCATCACTTGGCTTTCTCATCACATATCTATCTCCACAAAAATATAATCTTCACAACTCCTTATGACCCCCAATTTTTACAAAACAAAAATTAGAGATGGCTACATGGAGCCCATACTTCCATGTTGCATCCCTCTCCTATCCAAGGAGAGACTCTACACTCTAGATTGTCCCAAGAAATTCTCTTCACCCTCAAGGCTACTCTTCCCTCCCAAGGGTGAGTTTGGCCTTGATAACTCCCTCAAAAATCTCAACAACACATAATAGAAAATAAATCTACAAGAACAACAATCTAACTTCACATTTGCAAATGAAAAATAAGAAGCATGCTCTCTACAAGCTCATGATTCTCTTAACATCTACAAAAGAACAAATCTACACAACACAAGATCACAATACTACAACAACAAAACAAAAATCACATAATCTCCATTAACACTACAATACTAAACTCACACATACAATAAAAAAGAATAGTAAGAGTTTTGCATACAAGAAAATAGCAACAAGAGAGCTCTTTCTCTCATCATGAAAACAAAAATAGAAGAAATAAAAATAAAATTTCACCAACCTAGAGTCCAATGCTTAATGGAAGATAGTTGTAGAAGAGCTATCCACTTTCCAAGCTTTCTCCAAAATTAGTCAATCTCTAAATCTAGAGAGTGGGTGTCAACCTTTTCCAAAGGAAGAGGGCCCTCTAAAAAGGCCTCCACACACTCTCTTAGAGATGGGATTTCCTTCCAATTGGATGACCTTCCCAAGTTTTTACAAAGTTTTTAAAAATGGGTTTCCAAAAAGGTAGTCCAAAAAGTGATTTCAAAGACTTTCTTTTTAATTGGTTGAAGACTCTATCCATGCACATGTTTCCAAAGTGGATTTTCGTCCATTTTGAAAATCCAACTTTTGGAGGGGTCCTATGGTCAACAAGGGGTTGTTCTATGGTTAAAAATACCCCTTACCCATAGGTATAACAAGTGGTCTCACTAAGATAGGTTCAAACTCTTCCCTAGACACTTCTAAGCCTCCTAAAAACTCATGTGAAGCTCAAATCCGAAAATCTATGATATGACAAAACTTTTAGCTCCCTTACCAAGTGATTTTCATGGGGATCCTAAAAGGTACCTTTCTAGGTTGGTGTTTAACTAATCCCCAAGTGGACATGTCATGGCCACAAGTACACAACACATGTGTCAAGTGACACAACCAAAAAGACACATCACAAGCCATGTGGCATGTACACTTGGCATTCACACATAATTAACAATTACAATAACATAAAAAATCAAACACAATCATGCATCACACATTCACAAATAAAACACGATTAAAACAAGGTTTTTAACTTCTTTCTAGAAGCAACCTTGGCTTAACTGAATTTTCACAAATGTCCCTGTGATGTTTCCCCGAATTTACCTTGGCCTACTTCCCTGCACACTCAAATCCAATATCAGTAGTCCGAGGAGATAAAAATAACATGTAAATGCATAGCATCAATAACCAAGTTAATTCATTTGACAATTCATAAATTACATGACATAATTGATTATCCATGACATACATACAACTCATCTTAAATACTTAATTCAATTAAATTCAAACATAAACATTGCATCCATACATAATTCTATTTGCAATTAAATTTCATCATTATAATCATTCATAAATTAAAATTAAAACACACACATGTTTAAGTCTCAAATCAATGTTTCAATATTCATCATATAATCATAATATAATGTCCATCAATCTACTAAGTGATAAAACCACATCATAAAGTATCGATAAAATCCATAAGGCATCAAAATATAATCATAAAATATGTCTATGTCAAAAGCAGAACTGAATGGCTATGATAGGCTAGGGGTGAGGCCTCACATAGTTGGCTACACTTGGTAGAGACTTTCTTCACTAGGTGGTGGACATTAATCATTTTAACAAGATCTTATGGCTTCATTGGTTCTCTCAAGCTGTGGTCTTTAATGAATCATATTGGGAAGTGGACTGATTCATTTTGGTGAATCTTTGTTGAATTGTGAATCTATCTTGTTCGAGGATTGGTGTTTTAGATTGAACACTGCGGATGGTTGTCATATCAACTATAGTCACAATGGTATTATAATAATCTTGTAAATGTTATATTATTAATAGAAAATTTCTAACAACCTCAATTGTAGTTTATTAATAGAAAGAAAAAGGAAACTAAAAAATATTATTAATATAATTATTATATATAAAAATATTCAAATCAAATTTTAAAAATTCATGTCTATTAAAAGCAATTAATTTTAGGTTTAATAAGAATCATAAGAGAATGATAATTTAAAAATATATATTATTTTGGGGAAAAAAATGTTAAATGGAAAAAAAAACATACAAATGCTTAAACATGTTTAAAGCCTTAACTTTCATAATACATGCTTTCATTTTCAAATATGCATTGCAACTTTAAAATTAGGGATATTATTGATAGCTTACAATTTTTTTATCTTTTAAATAAGGATAATATTTTTAAATTTTTAATATTATTGAAGGGTTACATTGTAATTGTTGAGGATGATAGCTTGTTCTTTGATTATACTATTTATCAAGTTTAAATCTTCTCAACATGTAATGAATGAGATTGAATTATAAAATAATTTTTATAAATTATAACCTCTTATTCATAAGAGATCTTTTAAAATGTAATTAGATTAACTTCAACTCTTAAAATGTAATTAGATTAACCCGACTTTTAACAAATATAGACTTCAAATTATAGAAAAATCAGACTGCCCAACCTTTTTTTTTTAATCATTATGCTTGTCCGAATGTACATAGATAGTAAGATATATAAAGGTTAGAAAATGGTTCGCTATATTTTAATCATTATCATTTTTGATGCAGGAGCATCCTGGGTGTAAGAGCAATCTTGCATCACCCAAAAATATTTATGTTTTTGTATTCAATAAGGGCTATCTTGTGCTGTTATTTATGGAAACTTGCTATTTTTAGTAAGTTGGTCTTACAATCTCGAAATGTTCTAATTTTACATGTGGAGGTTCATCTCAGTCATATCAGCCTGCCAGCAAAGTTTCATGGCTAGATCAAGTCTAGTTTTGAAGATATTGAAGATTTTCGATATTGGCAGCAGGGTACAAAAACTTCGAACTCAGTTTTGAAAGCTTTAGAGACCCCAGATGAGGTTGAAAATTTGGGTGATAGGCACTTTGCCCCAATCAAGCCTGTAGAGCACTTCGTGGCATTTTCAGAATGGGGTTATAATAGCCAATCGGGTCAACGCGCGATGACTTATGGTCTTCGGAAGTTGGGTTACTTGAAATGGCAGAAAATAATTTTTCTTCAAAATTTCTATTTGGGTTTCAAAACTCATTTTGAGCTGACTTTGATGCAATAAATTATAAAATAAAATAATTCTAAGTTTGGTCGGCCCTAAGGGCTAAATTTCTAGAACCTTCTCAGGCGGTGGAAATTACCTATATAAAAAAGGCCCGTAGTGTTGTCTAGGGCAGTTCTGGGTAGTAGATCTGGGTATTGATTCGAGGCTTTGTCCTACAGAATATTGTAAGGGAATGCCCATGTGGCTTTGCATATTGTAATTTTGAAAGTTTATAATTCCACATTTGTGGAGACAATAAGAAGCCAATTTTCTGTTCTTGCATATTATTGTTGTTATTTCTCTATTTCTGTTATGTGTTTGTGGTATTAAGGGGAGCACCCTTCATCAAGTGGTATCAGAGCTAGGTTTGCTTGAGTGTGTAAACAGATCACCGACTGTGAGGTAGTTTGCACCAGGATCATGGTTAGGGTTTCAGTGCACATCACGAAAATGCTTCCACGAAAAGAATGTGGCGGAAGAGGTGGTGCTGTGATACTTGAGGTTAGAGAGCTACAAAGACAAATGTGAGCATTGCAAGAAAAAATTCATAGATGAATGAATCTTAATGTTAGAGACGAAAGCGAGGATGAAGCTGAAGAAGAATATCAAGAAGGAGAAGCCGAAGTTGTGAACCAAGAGGAAGAAAGACTTTTTCGAGTGATTTCAAAGATTGGGAAAAGACCTAAGATTGAGGTTCCTACATTTTCTAGAAATCTTAACCCAAAGGAATTGATCGACTGGATCAATGAATGTGAGGAATATTTTGAGTATAAAGATGTTGAGGACCCTGATAGGGTCAAATTTGTGAAGGCCAGACTGAAAGGTCATGCGAAGATTTGGTGGCAAGAGATTCAATTGGAGTGAAATAGAAGAGGAAAAGATAAAATCACAAGATGGGATCGGATGGTGGATAAATTGAAGTGACAGTTCATTTCTATTGATTATGAGCTTGACCTACTAAAGAAAATGCAAAGTTTGAAGCAAGCAGGAAGATCTATTCAGGAGTATACAGAAGAGTTCTATCGACTCCTCATCAGAACAGGCCATGTAGAAGCTGATAAGGAGAAAGTTGCCCGATACCTTAATGGGTTAAGGCCAAGCATTCAGCAAGAGTTGAATCTGGTTCGAATGAACAGTATTAAGGAGGCATACCAGTTTTCCCTAAAAGTAGAGAAAAAGATGAACAAAAAGTTTGAGAGCAGACAAAATAGAAGAGGTCATGGTGGAAGATCTGGTGGACGGTCATATGGTGGCTGAAATGAAGATCCAAAAAAGAAGGATGAAGCCAGTAGCAGCCAGAATCAAAGAGAAAATAATTTCAATCATTTCCAAGATCAGAATAATAGAGAGCAGAGAGGAAGAGGAAGAGGAGGCTTCCGTGGAATGTGTTTTCACTATGGAGAAGAAGGTCATAGGGCATTTGAATGTCCTTAGCACCAAGGCAGAACAGACAGGAGAAATGAAGGCCAAGCCAGAGTTGCACATGTAGATGAAGATGCTAGATCATCAAATTTTGAAGATGCTGAAAAAGGAGAAACGCTAATTAATAGAAGAGTCTTGTTGAGTGGTGAGAATGAACCTGAACAAAGGAGGAGCCTGTTTCACACTAGATGCAAGTGTGAGGGTAAATATTATGTGTGATTATCGATAGTGGAAGCACTGACAATTTGGTATCAAAAGAGATGGTGACAAAGTTGAAGCTCAAGAGACAAAAACACCCACATCCATATCGGATTGCCTAGGTGCAGGATGACCACAAGGTCATGGTCAGTGAATAGTGCCTGGTAAAGTTCAAAATCGGTAGATACCAAGATGAGGTACTATGTGATATAATATCTATGGATGCATGTCATATGTTGTTGGATAGACCATGGCAGTTTGACAGATGTGTTGTACATGATGGTCATGCGAATACTTATTCCCTAACAAAGGATGGAGTGTGACATAAGCTGAAGCCATTGAAGGAGACCGAAGAAAAGGTATGTGGTAATGCAAGAATAACTTTTGTTGATGGAAGAAAATTCCTAGATGGTATGAGGCATGAGCATGTGTGTTTTGCTTTAATTCCCAAAGCTAGTAAAGAAGTAGAAGATGTACTTGTAGAGGTTGCAGATTTGTTGAATGAGGTTTAGGATATTGTATCTGATAATGTACCTGATGGATTACCACTGGTAAGAAAGATCAGTCATCAGATGGATTTGATTCTAGGAGTCAATTTTTCAAACAAGGCAGCAAACAGAATGACACCAGCAAAAAGTGAGGAATTGAACAGACAAGTACATGAGTTATTGTAGAATGGATTGATTCGTGAGAGTTTGAGTCCCTATGTTGTACCAGTGGTATTAGTACCAAAGAAGAATGAAGAATGGAGGATGTGTACAGATTCTAAAGCAATAAACAAGATCACAATCAAGTATAGGTTTCCATTGCCACGAATGGATGATATTATAGATTATTTGAGTGAAGCTGTGTATTTCTCAAAGATAGATCAGAAGAGTGGATATCACCAGATTCGGATCAGAGAAGGAGATGAATGGAAGACTACCTTCAAGACAAAGGAAGGACTGTATGAGTGGTTAGTCATGCCTTTTGGGCTAACCAATGCACCGAGCACTTTCATGCGGCTCTTGAATGAGGTTCTGAAAGAATTTCTAGATAAGTTTGTCATTCTTTACCTAGATGATATTTTCATCTTTAGCAAGACATTCGAGGAACATATGATGCGTATTCATATGGTGTTTGAGAAGTTGAGAGATGAGAAATTATTGATTAATTTGAAAAAGTGCAGTTTTGTGAAGAAAGAGTTAGTGTATTTGAGAATTGTAGTTTCGGTAGAAGGTCTAAAAATGGACCTAGAGAAGGTACAGGCTATCCTTGAATGGCCTACTCCAAGGAGTGCTACTAAGGTAAGATCTTTTCATGGTCTAGCTAGTTTTTACAAAAAGTTTATCAAAAATTTTAGCAGTATTTGTGGTCTCTTGACTAAGACAATGAGAGGGGATAGAAAAGAGTTTAGGTGGACTAATGGGGTAGAAAAGAGCTTTCAATTATTGAAACAAAAAGTTACAGAACAACCTATTTTAGCACTTCCAAATTTTAATAAGGTGTTTCAAGTAGACTGTGATGCTAGTGGTACTGCAATAGGAGTTGTTATGAGCCAAGAAGGTAAACATGTTGCTTATTTCAGTGAAAATTTAAATGATGCCAAGAGAAAATATTTTGTCTATGATCAGAAATTTTATGCTATAGTTCAGCCATTAAAGAAGTGGAGACATTATCTGCTTCCTAAAGAGTTTGTCTTGTATACTGATCATCAAACTTTTCAATATTTGAATAGTCAAGGAAAGTTGAATCAAAGGCATTTGAAATGGGTTGAGTTTTTGCAGAGTTATACATTTGTTTTAAAACACAGAAGTGCAAAGTCTAACAGGGTTGCAGATGCTCTTAGCAGAAGGCAACTATTGCTGACAGAGATGTAGATTGAGGTGGTTGGGTTCAAGGAACTCAAGAATTTGTATCCAGAGGATCTTGAGTTTGGTGGAGCTTGGAAAGCTTGTAAAGAGCCTGTTACTCTAGACAGGATGCAATGGCTAGATTTTATCATCCAAGATGATATGCTATTCAGAGGGAGTCAGTTGTGCATTCCATGAAGTTCTATGAGGGAGAATCTCATCAAGGAGAAGCATAGTGGAGAATTGGCTGGACATTTTGGTCATGATAAAACCCTTGCTTTGGTTGGTGAGAATTATTATTGGCCACAATTGCAGCAAGATGTGAAAAAATTTGTATAGAGTTGTAGAGTATGTCAGATGGTGAAAAGAGTGAAGCAGAATACAGGGTTGTATCAGCTATTACCTGTACCAGAGAAGCTTTGGGATAATATCAGTATGGACGTTGTTCTTGGTTTACCGAGGACACAGCGGGGACATGATTCAATTTTTGCAGTAGTTGATAGATTTTTAAAGATGGCACATTTCATTCCCTGCAAGAAGACTAATGATGCTATTCATGTAGCAGAATTGTTTTTCAGAGAAGTGGTGAGACTACATGGTTTTCCAAAGACCATAGTTTCAGATCAAAATACTAAGTTTGTTGGATATTTCTGGTGGTCATTGTGGAAGAAGTTGAAGATAGATTTGAAGTTCAGTTCATCACATCATCCACAGACTGATGGATAGACAGAGGTGGTGAATAGAAGTTTGAGAAATCTGCTGAGATGTTTGGTTGGAGATAAGCCAATAGGATGGGGTTTGATTTTACCACAGGCAGAATTTGCATACAATAATTATGTCAATAGGAGCACTGGTAAATCACCATTCTAGATTGTATATGGAAGTAGTCCAAGAAATGCATCTAAATTGAGAAAGATAGATAAAGGAGAAATAAGTAGTGCTGAAGCTGAGAATTTTGTAGAACACTTGAAGAACATCCATGAGGAGGTGAGGAAGCATATTACCAAGATGAATGCATGGTATACGGCTAAGGTAGATGAGAAAAGGAGGTATAAAGAATTTCAGGTTGGAGATGAAGTCATAGTTCATTTGCGGAAGGAGCGATTTCCAGTTGGTACATATAACAAGTTGAAAATGAAGAAGTTTGGGCCATGTAAGATACTGAAAAAGTATGATTTAGGAAATGCATATGAGGTAGAATTGCCTACTGAGCTGAATATTTCACCAGTGTTTAACATTTTAGATTTGACAGAGTATCATGAAGGAGGTGTTGAAGATGAGGTTGCAGAAACACAGTGGAGTATTCCAACAACCAGTTCAGATATCAAGGAGATTGAAGACATACTGGACAGTCATGTTGGTAGAAGCACAAGGAACAAGACATATGAAGAGCATTTGGTCAAATAGAAAGGATGACCTGTTGAAGATTCATCATGGTTAACAAAAGAGGAGGTTAACCATCTTGGTTTTCCTTTGCACACCTGAGTCGTGATAGGGTCACTTCTCAAATTACCCTGGGTATCTAATGTAGGAGCATCCTGGGTGTAAGAGCAATCTTGCATCACCCAAAAATATTTCTATTTTTGTATTCAATAAGGGCTATCTTGTGCAGAGTTGCTATTTATGGAAACTTGCTATTTTTAGTAAGTTGGTCTTACAATCTCAGAATGTTCTAATTTTACATGTGGAGGTTCATCTCAGTCATATCAGCCTGCCAGCAAAAGTTTCATGGCTAAATCAGGTCTAGTTTTGAAGATATTGAAGATTTTCGGTATTGGCAGCAGGGTACAAAAACTTTGAACTTAGTTTTGAAGGCTTTAGAAGCCCTGGATGAGGTTGAAAATTTGGGTGACACACACATATTGCTGGTCATCCCTGTACAGTGCTTCATGGCATTTCCAGAATGGGGTTATAATAGCCAATCAGGTCAACGAGCGATGACTTATGGTCTTCGGAAGTTGGGTTACCTGAAATGGCAGAAAATAATTTTTCTTCAAAATTTTTGTTTGGGTTTCAAAACTTATTTTGAGCCAACTTTGATGTAATAAATTGTAAAATAAAATAATTCTAAGTTTGGTTGGCCCTAAGGGCTAAATTTCTAGAACCTTCTCAGGCAGTGGAAATTTCCTATATAAAGAAAGCCCGTAGTGTTGTCTAGGGCAGTTTTGGGTAGTAGATCTGAGTATTGATTTGAGGCTTTGTCCTACAAAATATTGTAAGGGAATGCCCATGTGGCTTTGCATATTGTAATTCTAAAAGTTTGTAATTCCACATTTGTGGAGTTAATAAGAAGCCAATTTTCTCTTCTTGCATATTATTGTTGTTATTTCTCTATTTATGTTATGTGTTTGTGGTATTAAGGGGAGCACCCTTCATCAAGTGGTATCAGAGCTAGGTTTTCTTGAGTGTTTAAATATATCGCCGACTATGAGGTAGTTTTCACCAGGATCGTGGTTAGAGTTTCAGCGCGCATCGTGAAAATACCTCCACAAAGAGAACATGAGAGAAGAGCTGGCGCTGTGATACTTGAGGTTAGAGAGCTGCAGAGACAAGTGCGAGCATTGCAAAAAGAGATTCATAGAAGAATGAATCTTAATGTCAGAGATGAAAGCGAGGATGAAGCCGAAGAAGAATATCAAGAAGGAGAAGCCGAAGTTGTGAACCAGGAGGAAGAAAGACTTTTTCAAGCGATTTCCAAGATTGGAAAAAGACCTAAGATCGAGGTTCCTACATTTTTTAGAAATCTTAACCCAGAGGAATTGATCGACTGGATCAATGAATGTGAGGAATATTTTGAGTATGAAGATGTTGAGGATACTGATAGGGTCAAATTTGCAAAGGCCAGATTAAAAGGTCATGTGAAGATTTGGTGGCAAGAGATTCAATTGGAGCGAAATAGAAGAAGGAAAGATAAAATGACAAGATGGGATCGGATGGTGGATAAATTGAAGCGACAGTTCATTCCTATTGATTATGAGCTTGACCTACTAAAAAAAATGCAAAGTTTGAAGCAAGTAGGAAGATCTATTCAAGAGTATACAGAGGATTTCTATCGACTCCTCATCAGAACAGGCCATGTAGAAGCTGATAAGGAGAAAGTTTCCCGATACCTTAATGGGTTAAGGCCAAGTATTCAGGAGGAGTTGAATCTGGTTCGAATGAAGAGTATTGAGGAGGCATACGAGTTTGCCCTAAAAGTAAAGGAAAAGCTAAACAAGAAGTTTGAGAGCAGACAAAATGGAAGAGGTCATGTTGGAAGATCTGGTGGACGGTCATATGGTGGCCAAAATGAAGATTCAAAAAAGAAGGATGAGGCCAGTAGTAGCCAGAATTAGAGAGGAAACAATTCCAATCATTTTCAAGATTAGAATAATAGAGATCAGAGAGAAAGAGGAAGATGACAAGGTTCAGGAAGAGGAGGCTTCCGTGGAACGTGTTTTCACTATGGAGAAGAAGGTCATAGGGCATTTGAATGTCCTTAGCACCAAGGTAGAATAGACAGGAGAAATGAAGGCCAGACCAGAGTTGCACATGTAGATGAAGATGCTAGATCATTAAATTCTGAAGATGCTGAAAGAGAAAAAATGCTAATTAATAGAAGAGTCCTGTTGAGTGGTGAGAATGAACCTGAACAAAGGAGGAGTCTGTTTCACACTAGATGCAAGTGTGAGGGTAAATGTTGTGATGTGATTATCGATAGTGGAAGCACTGATAATTTGGTGTCAAAAGAGATGGTGACAAAGTTGAAGCTCAAGAGATAGAAACACCCACATCCATATCAGATTGCCTGGGTGCAGGATGACCACAAGGTCATGGTCAGTGAACAGTGCCTAGTAAAGTTCAAGATCAGCGGGTACCAAGATGAGGTACTATGTGATATAATATCTATGGATGCATGTCATATGTTGTTAGGTAGACCGTGGCAGTTTGACAGATGTGATGTACACCATGGTCGTGCGAATACCTATTCCCTAACAAAGGATGAAGTGCGACATAAGCTAAAGTCATTGAAGGAGATCGAAGAAAAGGTATGTGGTAATGCAAGAATAACTTTTGTTGATGGAATAAAATTGTTAGATGGTATGAGGCATGAGCATGTGTGTTTTGTTTTAATTCCCAAAGCTAGTAAAGAAGAAGTAGAGGATGTACCTGTAGAGGTTGTAGATTTGTTGAATGAGTTTCAAAATATTGTATCTGATAATGTACCTAATGGATTACCACCGGTAAGGAAGATCAGTCATCAGATGGATTTGATTCCAGGAGCCAGTTTGCCAAACAAGGTAGCACATAGAATGACACCAGCAAAAAGTGAGGAATTGAACAGACAAATACATGAGTTGTTGCAGAATGGATTGATCCGTGAGAGTCTGAGTCCCTATGCTGTACCAGCAGTATTAGCACCAAAGAAGAATGGAGAATGAAAGATGTGTATAGATTCTAGAGCAATAAACAAGATCACAATCAAGTATAGGTTTCCATTTCCATGAATGGATGATATGATAGATTACTTGAGTGGAGCTGTGTATTTCTCAAAGATAGATCTGAAGAGTGGATATCACTAGATTCGGATCAGAGAAGGAGATGAATAGAAGACTACCTTCAAAAAAAAGGAAGGACTGTATGAGTGGTTAGTCATGCCTTTTGGGCTAACCAATGCACCGAGCACTTTCATGCGGCTCATGAACGAGGTTCTGAAAAATTTTTTGGGTAAGTTTGTCATTGTTTACCTAGATGATATTTTGATCTTTAGCAAGACATTGGAGGAACATATGATGCATATTCATATGGTGTTTGAGAAGTTGAGAGATGAGAAATTGTTGATTAATTTGAAGAAGTGCAGTTTTGTGAAGAAAGAGTTAGTGTATTTGGGATTTGTAGTTTCGGTAGAAGGTCTAAAAATGGACCCAGAGAAGGTACAAGCTATCTTTGAATGGCCTACTCCAAGGAGTGCTACTGAGGTAAGATCTTTTCATGGTCTAGCTAGTTTTTACAGAAAGTTTATCAAAAAATTTAGCAGTATTTGTGGTCCGTTGACTGAGACAATGAGAGGGGATAGAAAAGAGTTTAACTAGACTAATGGGGCAGAAAAGAGCTTTCAATTATTGAAACAAAAAGTTACAGAACAACCTATTTTAGCACTTCCAAATTTTAATAAGGTGTTTCAAGTAGACTGTGATGCTACTGGTACTTCAATAGGAGCTGTTATGAGCCAAGAAGGTAAACCTGTTGCTTATTTCAGTGAGAAGTTAAATGCTGCCAAGAGAAAATATTATGTCTATGATCAAGAATTTTATGCTATAGTTCAGTCATTAAAGAAGTGGAGACATTATCTGCTTCCTAAAGAGTTTGTCTTGTATACTGATCATCAAGCTTTGCAATATTTGAATAGTTAAGGAAAGTTGAATCAAAGGCATTTGAAATGGGTTGAGTTTTTGCAGAGTTATACATTTGTTTTGAAACACAGAAGTGGAAAGTCTAATAGGGTTGCAGATGCTCTTAGCAAAAGGAAACTATTACTGACAGAGATGCAGATTGAGGTGGTTGGGTTCAAGGAACTCAAGAATTTTTATCCAGAGGATCATAATTTTAGTGGAGCTTGCAAAGCTTGTAAAGAGCCTATTACTCTAGACAGGATGCAATGGTTGGATTTTATCATCCAAGATGATATGCTATTCAGAGGAAGTTAGTTGTGCATTCCACGAAGTTCTATGAGGGAGAATCTCATCAATGAGAAGCATAGTGGAAGATTGGCTGGACATTTTAGTTGTGATAAAACCCTTGCTTTGGTTGGTGAGAATTATTATTGGCCACAATTACAGCAAGATGTGAAGAAGTTTGTACAAAGTTGTAGAGAATGTCAGATGGTGAAAGGAGTGAAGTAGAATACAGGGTTGTATCAGCCATTATCTGTACCAGAGAAGCCTTGGGAGGATATCAGTATGGACTTTGTTCTTGGTTTACCAAGGACACAACGGAGACATGATTCAATTTTTGTAGTAGTTGACAGATTTTCAAAGATGGCACATTTCATTTCTTGCAAGAAGACTAATGATGTTGTTCATGTAGCAGAATTGTTTTTTAGAGAAGTGGTGAGACTACATGGTTTGCCAAAGACCATAGTTTCAGATCGAGATACTAAGTTTGTTAGATATTTCTAGTGAACATTGTGAAAGAAGTTGAAGACAGATTTGAAGTTCAGTTCATCACATCATCCACAGACTGATGGATAGACAGAGGTGGTGAATAGAAGTTTGAGAAATCTGCAGAGATGTTTGGTTGGAGATAAGCCAACAGGATGGGATTTGATTTTACCACAGGCAAAATTTGCATACAATAATTCTGTCAACAAGAGCACTGGTAAATCACCATTCCAGATTGTATATGGAAGTAGTCCAAGAAATGCATCTGAATTGAGAAAGATAGATAAAGGAGAAATAAGTAGTGCTGAAGCTGAGGATTTTGCAGAACACTTGAAGAACATCCATGAGGAGGTGAGGAAGCATATTACCAAGATGAATGCAGAGTATATGGCTAAGGCAGATGAGAAAAGGAGGTATAAGGAATTTCAGGTTGGAGATGAAGTCATGGTTCATTTGCAGAAGGAGCGATTTTCGGTTGGTACATATAACAAGTTGAAAATGAAGAAGTTTGGGCCATGTAAGATACTGAAGAAGCATGATTCAGGAAATGCACATGAGGTAGAATTTCCTACTAAGCTGAATATTTCACCAGTGTTTAACATTTCAGATTTGACAGAGTATCATGAAGGAGGTGTTGAAGATGAGGTTGCAGCAGCATAGTGGAGTATTCCAACAACTAGTTTAGATATCAAGGAGATTGAAGACATACTGGACAGTCATGTTGGCAGAAGCACAAGGAACAAGACATATGAAGAGTATTTGGTCAAATGGAAAGGATGACCTATTGAAGATTCATCATGGCTAACAAAGGAGGAGGTTAACCGTCTTGGTTTTCCTTTGCACACCTGAGTCGTGATAGGGTCACTTCTCAAATTACCCTGGGTATCTAATGTAGGAGCATCCTGGGTGTAAGAGCAATCTTGCATCACCCAAAAATATTTCTATTTTTGTATTCAATAAGGGCTATCTTGTGCAGAGTTGCTATTTATGGAAACTTGCTAGTTTTAGTAAGATGGTCTTACAATCTCAGAATGTTCTAATTTTACATGTGGAGGTTCATCTCAGTCATATCAGCCTACCAGCAAAGTTTCATGGCTAAATCAGGTCTAGTTTTGAAGATATTGAAGATTTTCGGTATTGGCAGCAGGGTACAAAAACTTCAAACTCAGTTTTGAAGGCTTTAGAAGCCCTGGATGAGGTTGAAAATTTGGGTGACACACACATATTTCCGGTCATCCCTGTAGAGTGCTTTGTGGCATTTCTATAATGGGGTTATAATAGCCAATCAGATCAACGAGCGATGACTTATGGTCTTTGGAAGTTGGGTTACCTGAAATGGCAGAAAATAATTTTTCTTCAAAATTTCTGTTTGGGTTTCAAAACTCATTTTGAGCCGACTTTGATGTAATAAATTGTAAAATAAAATAATTCTAAGTTTTGTCGGCCCTAAGGGCTAAATTTCTAGAACCTTCTCAGGCGGTGGAAATTTCCTATATAAAGAAGGCCCGTAGTGTTGTCTAGGGCAGTTTTGGGTAGTAGATATGAGTATTGATTCGAGGCTTTGTCCTACAGAATATTGTAAGGGAATGCCCATGTGGCTTTGCATATTGTAATTCTAAAAGTTTGTAATTCCACATTTGTGGAGTTAATAAGAAGCCAATTTTCTGTTCTTGCATATTATTGTTGTTATTTCTCTATTTATGTTATGTGGTTGTGGTATTAAGGAGAGCACCCTTCATCAAGTGGTATCAGAGCTAGGTTTTCTTAAGTGTTTAAATAGATCATAGACTATGAGGTAGTTTGCACCAGGATCGTGGTTAGGGTTTCAGCGCACATCGTGAAAATGACTCCACAAAGAGAACATGAGGGAAGAGCTGGTGCTATGATACTTGAGGTTAGAGAGCTGCAGAGACAAGTGCGAGCATTGCAAAAAGATATTCATAGAGGAATGAATCTTAATGTCAGAGATGAAAGCGAGGATGAAGCCGAAGAAGAATATCAAGAAGGAGAAGCCGAAGTTGTGAACTAGGAGGAAGAAAGACTTTTTCAAGCGATTTCCAAGATTGGGAAAAGACCTAAGATCAAGGTTCCTACATTTTTTGGAAATCTTAACCCAGAGGAATTGATCGACTGGATCAATGAATGTGAGGAATATTTTGAGTATGAAGATGTTGAGGATCCTGATAAGGTCAAATTTACAAAGGCCAGATTAAAAGGTCATGTGAAGATTTGGTGGCAAGAGATTCAATTGGAGCGAAATAGAAGAGGGAAAGATAAAATCACAAGATGAGATCGGATGGTGGATAAATTGAAGCGACAGTTCATTCCTATTGATTATGAGCTTGACCTACTAAAGAAAATACAAAGTTTGAATCAAGTAGGAAGATCTATTCAAGAGTATACAGAGGAGTTCTATCGACTCCTCATCAGAACAGGCCATGTAGAAGCTGATAAGGAGAAAGTTGCCCGATACCTTAATGGGTTAAGGCCAAGTATTCAGGAGTTGAATCTGGTTCGAATGAAGAGTATTGAGGAGGCATACGAGTTTGCCCTAAAAGTAAAGGAAAAGCTAAATAAGAAGTTTGAGAGCAGACAAAATGGAAGAGGTCATGGTGGAAGATCTGGTGGACGGTCATATGGTGGCCAAAATGAAGATTCAAAAAAGAAGGATGAGGCTAGTAGTAGCCAGAATTAGAGAGGAAACAATTCCAATCATTTCCAAGATTAGAATAATAGAGATCAGAGAGAAAGAGGAAGATGACAAGGTTCAGGAAGAGGAGGCTTCCGTGGAACGTGTTTTCACTATGGAGAAGAAGGTCATAGGGTATTTGAATGTCCTCAGCACCAAGGTAGACTAGATAGGAGAAATGAAGGCCAGGCCAGAGTTACACATATAGATGAAGATACTAGATCATTAAATTTTGAAGATGCTGAAAGAGAAAAAATGCTAATTAATAGAAGAGTCCTGTTGAGTGGTGAGAATGAACCTGAACAAAGGAGGAGCCTGTTTCACACTAGATGCAAGTGTGAGGGTAAATGCTGTGATGTGATTATCGATAGTGGAAGCACTGATAATTTGGTGTCAGAAGAGATGGTGACAAAGTTGAAGCTCAAGAGATATAAACACCCACATCCATATCGAATTGCCTGGGTGCAGGATGACCACAAGGTCATGGTCAGTGAACAGTGCCTAGTAAAGTTCAAGATCGGCGGGTACCAAGATGAGGTACTATGTGATATAATATCTATGGATGCATGTCATATGTTGTTAGGTAGACCGTGGCAGTTTGACAGATGTGATGTACACCATGGTCGTGCGAATACCTATTCACTAACAAAGGATGAAGTGCGACATAAGCTAAAGTCATTGAAGGAGATCGAAGAAAAGGTATGTGGTAATGCAAGAATAACTTTTGTTGATGGAATAAAATTGTTAGATGGTATGAGGCATGAGCATGTGTGTTTTGTTTTAATTCCCAAAGCTAGTAAAGAAGAAGTAGAGGATGTACCTGTAGAGGTTGTAGATTTGTTGAATGAGTTTCAAAATATTGTATTTGATAATGTACCTAATGGATTACCACCGGTAACGAAGATTAGTCATCAGATGGATTTGATTCCAGGAGCCAGTTTGCCAAACAAGGTAGCACATAAAATGACACCAGCAAAAAGTGAGGAAATGAACAGACAAGTACAATGGATTGATCCATGAGAGTCTGAGTCCCTGTGCTGTACCAGCAATATTAGCACCAAAGAAGAATGGAGAATGGAGGATGTGTATAGATTCCAGAGCAATAAACAAGATCACAATGAAGTATAGGTTTCCATTGCCATGAATGGATGATATTATAGATTATTTGAATGGAGCTGTGTATTTCTCAAAGATAGATCTGAAGAGTGGATATCACTAGATTCAGATCAGAGAAGGAGATGAATGGAAGACTACCTTCAAAACAAAGGAAGGACTGTATGAGTGGTTAGTCATGCCTTTTGGGCTAACCAATGCACCGAGCACTTTCATGCGGCTCATGAACGAGGTTCTGAAAGAATTTTTTGGTAAGTTTTTCATTGTTTACCTAGATGATATTTTGATCTTTAGCAAGACATTGGAGGAACATATGATGCATATTCATATGGTGTTTGAGAAGTTGAGAGATGAGAAATTGTTGATTAATTTGAAGAAGTGCAGTTTTGTGAAGAAAGAGTTAGTGTATTTGGGATTTGTAGTTTCAGTAGAAGGTCTAAAAATGGACCCAAAGAAGGTACAAGCTATCCTTGAATGGCCTACTCCAAGGAGTGCTACTGAGGTAAGATCTTTTCATGGTCTAGCTAGTTTTTACAGAAAGTTTATCAAAAAATTTAGTAGTATTTGTGGTCCGTTGACTGAGACAATGAGAGGGGATAGAAAAGAGTTTAAGTAGACTAATGGGGCAGAAAAGAGCTTTCAATTATTGAAACAAAAAGTTAAAGAACAACCTATTTTAGCAATTCCAAATTTTAATAAGGTGTTTCAAGTAGACTGTGATGCTAGTGGTACTGCAATAGGAGCTGTTATGAGCCAAGAAGGTAAACCTGTTGCTTATTTCAGTGAGAAGTTAAATGCTGCCAAGAGAAAATATTATGTCTATGATCAAGAATTTTATGCTATAGTTGAGCCATTAAAGAAGTGTAGACATTATCTGCTTCCTAAAGAGTTTGTCTTGTATACTGATCATCAAGCTTTGCAATATTTGAATAGTGAAGGAAAGTTGAATCAAAGGCATTTGAAATGGGTTGAGTTTTTGCAGAGTTATACATTTGTTTTGAAACACAGAAGTGGAAATTCTAATAGGGTTGCAGATGCTCTTAGAAAAAGGAAACTATTGCTGACAGAGATGCAGATTGAGGTGGTTGGGTTCAAGGAACTCAAGAACTTTTATCCAGAGGATCATAATTTTAGTGGAGCTTGCAAAGCTTGTAAAGAGCCTGTTACTCTAGACAGGATGCAATGGCTGGATTTTATCATCCAAGATGATATGCTATTCAGAGGGAGTCAGTTGTGCATTCCATGAAGTTCTATGAGGGAGAATCTCATCAAGGAGAATCATAGTGGAAGATTGGCTGGACATTTTAGTTGTGATAAAACCCTTGCTTTGGTTGGTGAGAATTATTATTGGCCACAATTGCAGCAAGATGTGAAGAAGTTTGTACAGAGTTGTAGAGTATGTCAGATGGCGAAAGGAGTGAAGTAGAATATAGGGTTGTATCAGCCATTACCTATACCAGAGAAGCCTTGGGAGGATATCAATATGGACCTTGTTCTTGGTTTACTGAGGACACAACGGAGACATGATTCAATTTTTGTAGTAGTTGACAGATTTTCAAAGATGGCACATTTCATTTCTTGCAAGAAAACTAATGATGTTGTTCATGTAGCAGAATTGTTTTTCAGAGAAGTGGTGAGACTACATGGTTTTCCAAAGACCATAGTTTCAGATCGAGATACTAAGTTTGTTGGATATTTCTGGTGAACATTGTGAAAGAAGTTGAAGACAAATTTGAAGTTTAGTTCATCACATCATCCACATACTGATGGATAGACAGAGGTGGTGAATAGAAGTTTGGGAAATCTGCAGAGATGTTTGGTTGGAGATAAGCCAACAGGATGGGATTTGATTTTACCACAGGCAGAATTTGCATACAATAATTCTGTCAACAAGAGCACTGGTAAATCACCATTCCAGATTGTATATGGAAGTAGTCCAAGAAATGCATCTGAATTGAGAAAGATAGATAAAGGAGAAATAAGTAGTGCTGAAGCTGAGGATTTTGCAGAACACTTGAAGAACATCCATGAGGAGGTGAGGAAGCATATTACCAAGATGAATGCACAGTATACGGCTAAGGCAGATGAGAAAAGGAGGTATAAGGAATTTCAGGTTGGAGATGAAGTCATGGTTCATTTGCAGAAGGAGCGATTTTCGGTTGGTACATATAACAAGTTGAAAATGAAGAAGTTTGGGCCATGTAAGATACTGAAGAAGCATGATTCAGGAAATGCATATGAGGTAGAATTGCCTACTAGCTGAATATTTCACCAGTGTTTAACATTTCAGATTTGACAGAGTATCATGAAGGAGGTGTTGAAGATGAGGTTGTAGCAGCACAGTGGAGTATTCCAACAACCAGTTTAGATATCAAGGAGATTGAAGACATACTAGACAGTCATGTTGGCAGAAGCACAAGGAACAAGACATATGAAGAGTATTTGGTCAAATAGAAAGGATGACCTATTGAAGATTCGTCATGGCTAACAAAGGAGGAGGTTAACCGTCTTGGTTTTCCTTTGCACACCTGAGTCGTGACAGGGTCACTTCTCAAATTACCCTGGGTGTCTGATGCAGGAGCATCCTGGGTGTAAGAGCAATCTTGCATCACCCAAAAATATTTTTATTTTTGTATTCAATAAGGGCTATCTTGTGCAGAGTTGATATTTATGGAAACTTGCTATTTTTAGTAAGTTGGTCTTACAATCTCAAAATGTTCTAATTTTACATGTGGAGGTTCATCTCAGTCATATCAGCCTGCCAGCAAAGTTTCATGGCTAAATTAGGTCTAGTTTTGAAAATATTGAAGATTTTCGGTATTGGTAGCAGGGTACAGAAACTTCAAACTCAATTTTGAAAGCTTTAGAAGCCCCAGATGAGGTTGAAAATTTGGGTGACACACACATAGCACCGATCATCCCTGTAGAGCACTTTGTGGCATTTCCAGAATGGGGTTATAATAGCCAATCAGGTCAACGGGTGATGACTTATGGTCTTCGGAAGTTGGGTCACCTGAAATGGCAGAAAATAATTTTTCTTCAAAATTTTTGTTTGGGTTTCAAAACTCATTTTGAGCCGACTTTGATGTAATAAATTGTAAAATAAAATAATTCTAAGTTTGGTCGGCCCTAAGGGCTAAATTTCTAGAACTTTCTCGGGTGGTGGAAATTGCCTATATAAAGAAGGCCCGTAGTGTTGTCTAAGGCAGTTTTGGGTAGTAGATCTGGGTATTGATTCGAGGCTTTGTCCTACAGAATATTGTAAGGGAATTCCCATGTGGCTTTGCATATTGTAATTCTGAAAGTTTTTAATTTCACATTTGTGGAGATAATAAGGCCAATTTTCTGTTCTTGCATATTATTGTTGTTGTTTCTCTATTTCTGTTATGTGTTTGTGGTATTAAGGGGAGCACCCTTCATCAATTTTAGATGTTATTATAACTATGTTGTTGTAGTGTTTAATTTGAATGGTCATATATATGAAAGTAATTTAATTTATTTAATGTTGTTAGAATTCAGTTATTCTTTTATTTTACATATTATAAAAATAGTGAAAATCTAGTAAATAGACGTCACTTGTAATCAACGCTCCATCTATTAATTTTTAGTTTGGCTATCCTTCCTGTATTGGCTTCAAATTTTCTTTCCTTCTTGTATATATTTTTATTCTCTTTCATGATATTGTACAACTCAACTGGTTTTCCCATCCCTATCATGTCTTGGAATTGGTTGATGTCTTAGTCCTAGGACAAGTCATGTCTCACTAGAGGCAGTTTCCTAGTAGTTCTGTCAGCCAGACATCTCACCAACCACATTAGTCATCCTGATTTCTTATCATTGGATAGTTTACCAATGACACAAAGGTGTTTCTCAACACCCAATTTATCATACAAATAGTGTTTCTCAACACTAACAACTGACAACAATGATGTTTCTCAACACCCATTAGATGAATTTCATTGGAACAAGTGATCAAGAACATACAACTACCAACACACAATGATATTTTTCAACATCATGCACCCACAAAAGCACCAGTGTTTCTCAACACCCCAAATAGAAAAATGTATCACCTAAACTTGTTTGAGCTATGTTGATCATGATTTGTTAGTAACTTTATGATGTCTAAGGAGTATAGAAATAAGGAAAGATCGTGAATTTTATCTGTGTTGTCTGTTATCATTGTTTTTTTATTATTGTATGTTCTGAGAAACTCAAAGATGTTTAAAGACTAGAGGAGCAAGGACATGAGGCATAAGATGTTTCTTTGATTTATTCTTGTGGCTGTGGTTCTGATGATCTTGAAAAGTCAAATAAATTGGGTGTTTTTTATAAGAGCCTCTATGCTCGTGGTACTCCGCACATACCTCGACTCTTTTTATTTGAATGTTAAGGTGAGGTTGGAGCTATCTTCTTGTCTTGGATTTTCATGTCTCAATGCTTGTGTAACCTTGCAATATCAACTGGAAGTAACATTCAGGTGATCCTGGAATTGTATGCGTTGATGTTTGCATTTACTTTCCACATTTCATCTGATGGAAGTAGTATTCATACTCTCATGGTTGTTGTTAACCAGTGAGATTTGTACTATCTTCAATGTCCCAAAGCACTCCATGATGATAAACAAAGCTAAAAAGATCAAAAGTGATAATATTGATGCATTTTAGGTTTCATTTCATATTAGTGTTGCATTAATTTTGGCATAGAACAAAAATGGATAAGCTTGGGTTGTTCTAAATCAAATAATTCAAATCTATGTCTGGTATCATCCTAGCATTAATATATTCTCTACTGACATGTTCACATGGTTTGTCTAACATGATCAAGTACTTGGGATACTGGCAAGAAAAGAAACCTACATATCACATTAGTTGCATTTACATTCATATCATTAAAATGTTGCATATTGCATCCAATATAAGAATTAATTATCAAATAAATAGTGTTGCATCCATTGCATAATCATGATTTCAAAAACATTACATTGCATATTAGAAATGAAAAAATATAGAATTCACTTGCATTATCATCTAAGAATCATCATAATTAAAATGCATATACTCATAACATGTAAGGTGAAAAGAAAGATGCATTCATAAAGAAACATCTCATAGCACATCACACAAGAACACATAGGCATCGAATGCGTATATCTTATATATATATCATAAAAATGTGTCAGTAATTGAGTACAATGAGATCAAAAATCTGTATATCAAATCAAAATTAGTATCATCGAATGTCATCAAAAAGAAGTACATCATGTATATGTTAGTCTATCATCTATCAATTGTGCATCAAAAAATCAAAGAAATAGAAGAAGTAGCCTCAAGACTCACTCCCACCCTCAGGATCTGGATGAGGGCTAGGAGGTGGTACATCATCTCTAGAAGGGGTAGGAAAGGTACCCTCAGACTATGCAACAAATGAAGAATAGGAAGGATCTCTCTGAGCAGGATCTGGAAAAGTACCAATGTAAAGACTATAAGAGTATGACGCTTTGTGACCTTGGTGAGTGGCATCATGCTATGCTCAATCTCTCTCAGCTTCCTAGTGGTTTCTCTTAGTGATTAGATCCTCAATCCAATGATCTCTCTTAGGTAACTGGGCCTAAAGAATAGATACTTGTGTCCACAGTTGCCTCCTCTCATGGAAGCATTGTGCAAGTGCATATTCTCCTCCCTATGCTAGATGTTCTCACTATCCTCTATGTGTTGGTTGTCTTAGTGGGGGGGAACCTTGTCCCTAACCCTATTGTGGAGGACCATCCTATAGCTGCCTCAATGCTTGACCTACTCCCTAACCCTCTACCTATCTTTGCAACTACTACTGGTGCACCAAAGGTCCTAGATCACCCCTAAAAGGAATCACTTTGACTTGAAACCTCCTCTCATCTCCACCATTTCCATCACCACCTCCATCATTAGCTCCATCTCCATCTCCCCCTCCTCCAACTACACCTACACCTCCTCCCTCGCCTCTCTTTTATCATCATCAGCCTCAGCCTTGGCCTCATCCTACTCCTCCTCCACTAGCAGAAGTTGGGTCCTTTGGATCCTCTATACAAGGAGAAACCTCAATTGGATTGGTAAAGTGTGGAAATGGTTGATCCTGTAGGTGATTCATGTATTCATTAATGACCTCATCATTGGTAATAGCAAGAAAGTAATCCCAACCAATAGAATATAAACCTATGATTTGCAAAAATTCTACATAAGCAGTACAAGGTTTCTAACCATGTCTCTCCTCATCCACAAATACAACATAAGTGATCATCTCAGTGGAGACATCCTATGGATGACCATATTTTCACCATACTTAGGATATGAAAAATTTCTCTATAACACTAGAGAAGTGGACAATCAGATATCTTCTGTAAAACATATGAGAGCGCTCTAGCTAGGCATCAGACCAATCCTCAACATCCATGTATGGTTGCCACTCTATATCTGTAAAACCATCTAAGACGCGATGCCAGTACTCAATCTTCCCCAAGTGGATCTGATGAAGGAATCCCCTATAACAGTCAATGAAAGGATGACGTGCACATTGAGCTCTATCTCTAATCGGTCGATGACTACGATATGTTCCCATGCCCAAATTTGTAGTACCAAGACACTGGCTGACATACTTCGGCTATGCCTATATACAACCTTGTACATCTCCCTATATAAGTGTACTAACAAACATGAACCCCATGGAAATCATCAAGGTTATCTGAACATGTCCTCTAGTATATAGCCCCAGCTACATAAGAAACCCTACGTACTATTATCAACCATCAAGATATCGCCAATCAAACTAGCTATGGCAAAAGGAAATGGGGCATAATGTCTCTCCATATGGTCCCACATGACATAGAATTTATCAATCAATGGGTCTGCAAACACTCTCCTAAATGCGGCTATGCTAGAGGTAGGAGCATGATCATAGTATACATGTGCTCCGAACATTGCGATCCTTAGAATGTGGTGCACATCCTCAAGAGTAATTATAAGCTCACTGATGAGCATATGGAAGGTGTTATGTTCACTGTGAAATCTCTCAAACAAAGCAGTAAGTAGACCATGATTAAACCAAATCTCAGGTATATCTAACAAAAGTCTCAATACAAGTTGTCCAATCACTTTATTGTTTGCATTAGACAACTATGTGATCATACTTATGGTATAAGGCCATTGATATTGAAAGAAGACGGGATCAAATCAAGTCTGCATCAAAAAATAAATAGGAAAGGAATCAATCTCAGAGAAAAAAGAACATAATCAATAACATTCAGTGTATAAAAATATGGTATGACATCAACAATTAGGCATCAAGATCAATTTGACAAGAAAAATGACCAAATCAATCAAGGGAAATCATGAAAAATCATCACTATTGCCAATATGAAAAAGTAGTTTTTCAAATCTAAATAGTTTTTCGTATGAAAAAATTAGGGTTTGGTACAAGAATTTACTGGGATTCAAAGCACAACAGGGTTTCATATGAAGATCAGGGCACAACCAAGATGGCTTTGTGTGAAATAAGAACAAGAGGGATATGAACCAAGAAATATTCATATGAAAGATCTCAACACCCAATAGACTTTGTACGAGCCAGAATAATGTCGAATACAAAAATTAAATTTCCATATGAAAAAAATTAAAAGCAACGAAAAACGTGGCAAAAAGTGATCAAATTTGGAAAAAAAAAAAATAGATCAATAGGTCAACTAACCGATGGTAGATACTATTGTGATCATCTCTAACGCCTGGACATCTCGAATCGGTGGCTTTGTGTGGGAATCAACATTTTTCTCAGAGAGGGCTCACAAGAACTCCAAAAGTCAAAAGTGAAAATAAAATGGTAAAAAGGTAATTTTCAACCTATTTATACCTTTTTTGCCTATTTTGACCTAATTTTCAAACTTGACAGAATGATCTGAAATCAACAATTCCTACTAAATCAATAGTCAAAAATTCATTTTTGGGATCGAAATCAAAATTAGAGTCACAATTTACAAAGTCAACCACAAGTCAAACCCTAGTCAAAGTGTTTTTTCCCATGAGCTGAATTAGTTATAGAAGTACAAAATGAATTCAAAATCTTTCAAGATTAGTTTTTTAACATTTATAATTAGTCAAAATTGGTCAAACCAAGTCAAAAGCATAGGTATTTTGGTCAAACTAGGTCAAACCTAATCAAATGAAGTCAAATTGAGGCACATGATTGGGTGTACAACTGACCGAATCAAATTGCACTCAATTTTATCAAGTCAAACTTGGTTCAACCTTGTGAAATTAGGTCATGGCAAGGTCAAACTTGGTCAAATCATGTGCAGAACAACATGAAATCAGCTCAAATCAGTTGGAAATCAATCAAAATCTATTTTCATTACTCTAATTAGTCAAAATTAGAATTTTAATCAATTTTCATTTCAATTTCACTCCCGAGAGGGTATGGTCACATCAAATTTCATCGAACCAAAGTCAATCAAAGTGAGGAATTTAATCAAATCTTCTTCATCAATCAATTAAATCAAGATATCAAACCAAGTTTTTGAATTGAACATGAACATATCTCTAAGGGAATCTCAACTTCATTAGAATCAATATGAATTTGAGTATCTCTAAACTATTTATTTGAACAAGTGATTTCATTGTGCCACATCAAATTACTCGGTCAACATCAATCTTGCTAAATCAACAAGGGGCATGTCAGTTTCATCACTTCAAATGAAACTGATAGTGTCTTTATCATCAGGTAATTAGCTTCATCAGGAACCATATCAAATCATTTCTCATGATTAATACTTTTAGCGGTAATCAGTTTTATCGCTCCACATCAAATTGGTTATTCATTCACGTTAACCTTAGGGTTTTCAAAATCTTCCTCACAATGATCAATTTCATCGCTTCACATCAAATTGGTTATTGATCAGTATCAATGTCATCAAACTTGGACAGGTGATCAGTTTCATCGCACCTCATCAAGTTACTCATTCTAGTCTCAATCAGTCAATCGTTGAATCCAATTTAGATCTTAGAATCAATCTCGACTAGGGGCAATTTCATCATAACCCATACCAAATTATTCTCTACATAAAACATCATTCTTTGAATCAATATGTTGATCACACATTAATTCAAAGAGGGAAAAATGTAATCACCCTAAAATAGCCTAATACAACCAAGTACCCCTAATTTCATTCAATTTTCCCTAAACCCTATTTAGAGGGTCAAGACCTAATCAAAATTATCAATTCAATAAAACCCTAGGCCAAATTGTGTAATTAGGTTGATCCTCCTAGTTCCATAATTAATCTCTGATCATAAAATAAAGGTCATTTATTAAAATACATAAAGTTATTTAATTAAATTGTCCTAGAACATTTAATTAAATCAAATCCCATGAATAAAATAAATGAATTAAAAGAATTAATAAATTAATTATAAATTCCAACTCACTCATAAAAGGATAAATGAGCTCAATTAGCCAACCAAAGCAAATCATGTGGCTCAAGTTATCTTAAATCTAAACCCTTCATGGAAATTGAATCTCAACCACCAATTTCTCATGGAATCCTATAAAAGAACATCAACCCAAGTTTATTATTCATCTAGAATTCAAGAAAGGAAACTATACCAAAATTGTTTTAAGCTATTTGAGAGCAATTTTAAGAGTATCTTAGCATCATTTTGATATTTAATCTCAGTCTAGATCATATTTTGAATAATGTAGAATGAAATGAAGTTTGATTTGATCATATCTTAGTTTAATTTGCATTGAATTGCATCAATTCTCATAGATTTCATAAGTGTTTTTCATTATAGATGCATAAATCATGTTGAATCTTCCATTTTAAGGTAGCTTAGTCACTGATCTTATGCTTCAAATTTGAGAGCACCATTAATTAGGATCATACTCACCTTAATTAGGAAGCAATAAGCTGGTTTTTGTTGGTTTTATGTGTATTTCATTGAACTTTTATGGCTAACCAATTAATCTAATGAATTTTTTATTTTGGTGTAGTATTTTGACAGGTTCACCATTCACAACACCATAGCATAAATGGTTTTTCCTTATTCAAACCCCTCTATAGTAATCAACCTTGAAAATGAAATAAGATTTCATAAAATGAAAGTAAATATGAAGGTAAATATTAGATCTACCTTGCCAATACCTTCATGAACGGATATTGAGATTGCAATAATTCATGAAGATGTTTGAATGTTGCTTTGTTGACCTTAGAATGTAGAAAAGAATCAAGGATTCTTTCACAAATGTACAGATATATGAATGTCACTCATAGATCTTCAATGTTGTTATGCTTGATTGAAAACTTGTTAAGAAATGATGGATAAGAATGGACAAAGGATCTTCTTTCTTGCTTGATAGCTCCTCTACTTGGCCATCATGGGAGAAAATATTTACACAATGGAGAATATTGCCTTCAAATTGCTTTGGATTCTTGGGAAGAAGCTAGATCTTGGATGCTTGCCTTCAAATATTGAGTTCACTTGATCACTTGAATGCCAAAATGCTTGAGTATAGATTTCTTATTTCATGGATGCCAAAATAAGAAGAGATGGGGTGTTTATATACCTCATCACACATTTTTGGATTCAAAATTAATTCAATCTGACCCTATGGTCTAATTTCCCACCAAAACACCACAATGGGGCTTCAATTCACATTTGGGTCCAATCCTTGGGGAACAAAACACCCTGTCCATTTTGTTCCTAGGAGAAATCACTAGGATTTGAATGGAAAGTTGGAAAGATAGGCTAGATTCTAGATTAGGGAGAGATAGGTAGTCAAATCAAGCATAACATACATAAAATCTTAAAATTACCAAAATGGGGCCTAACTGAGCATCTAATTATGGGTGCTAACTTTTTAGGATGGTATACAACCAAAAATACTACATGCATGATATCTAATCTTGATACAATCAAGTACAATGATGTACCATTCATAGATATGTAAATATTCTAATCAACTTATGTAGATTCATCATTCTTTCTCAAATGACAACTAGTAGCCACGAGGGTTCCAACTAGTTTACAATTCTCCATTCTAAACGTCTTCAACATCTTCTTCATATACTTGGTCCAATAAATGAAAATTTCATCTTTCATCTAAGTAACTTGAAGACTAAGAAAGAAAGACAACTCCTTAATCAAGGACATCTCAAATTCCCTCATTTCCTCAACAAGCCTCTTGCAAACATCACCATCTCCATTAAATATAATGTCATCAACATATACAACTATTATCATCAATTTATCACCTTCAAATTTGAAATAAATATTATCATATGTGGTACCTTTGTCATAGTTTTGTTGCAACAAGTACTTGTCTAACCTTGCATACCAAGATCTAGAAGCTTTCTTGAGTCCATAAAGTTCTTTCTTGATTTGTAGACCATATTCAGATCATCTAATAGTTTAAAATCATTTGGTTTCTCAATGTAGATTATTTGAACATTATCGTTAATGTCACAAGTTTTCCTTTGCATGTTCTCTAATGGTTTTAGCAGACTGCAAGTTTGTGTTTTTCTTCGCATTCCTCTGTGGATAGAGGTATCATCATATGATTTTGGTAACAAGTTTATATGTCAATAAATCATGTGTAGTAGAGGTTTCATATGCCAACTATGTTACTCCTATTTGAGCATTTATGGATTGTCATTAGTATCAATCATTTATTTAGTCGATAAAGGTCAGTAAAGGAGACAAACAAGATAGTCGGTCAACCATACAAAGCCTACACACTGAGCAAAGATAAGGCAAATCTCAAAGATAACCAAACAAGGGTTTGATCGAGTACTCTTACAGAGTGAAAGACAATTACCGAGTATCGAGCTAGTGATCACTGAGCATTCATATGAACCGAGCACCAGTTAATGATTACTGAGTAAAAAAGGAAATGACATAGTAATTTGAATTGGCACAAACATCTATGCAAATGGTTCACACGGATCAGAAAATGCTTTAACAAGATCAAGACATAATTAAATATGGATGTAATAATTAATTTATTGATGATTCCTATGTAATGTTAGATCTAGGTTATTTTGTTACACCGTTGATCTTAGGTTTTCTAAGATGTCGTAAACCCTAATTAGGTCAAGTCATTTTGATATTAAAATTGTAAATATGTCATTATGAACATGAATCATGAAGGATTAACCGCACTAATGACATTAGGAGATCAAACAAAGGGTTTGGGACAGAAGGTTTATGAAAGAAATAGTCAGTTTTTCAGAACACACACAAGGCTACCGAGCAGAACAAAGAGACACATACATCACTATGAGGTGATATTTATTTGATATATTACAGATTTGAATCAGGCGAGATAGAGTTTCTATTTATAGATATATTTATTGTTACCTTTTAACCATTGTAGTAGAATTGAAATCTCTTAACATAGTGGACTTAACCGTTCTTATGTAAATATCTTAACCGAGTACACACATGTTTTGTGTTGTTAAAATCCTTTAACCAGGTAGATCTAGTCGATCTAATTGTTACTCCTAACAAGTTAAGATCATCAGAAGTGATCACAAATTTATATCCTTAACCAGCATACTTTATTGCTGCAGTAGTGAAGATTTTTAGGGGTCATCCCCACCGCATTTTTTACCTTCTTACAAGGGTTTCTGTGATACCAAAATATTTGTGTCATGAGTATGAATTTTCATGAATGATTTATTGTTTATTTTACATGCAATTTACATTTTTAGTTATTTGAATGTATATTTTAAACAATGGATTCAATCGGTTAATTGAGATCTACACTTGTGAAGTTTTTGGTCTTAAAATTTTTGAGGGTACTGGTTCACCCCTCCCCTCTCAGTACTTATCTATCAATAATCTCAAAAATTGGTATCAAAGCTAGATCTCTTGTTAAGAAATTTTAATCACTAAAGAGGAAAGATCTAAGGATGGAAAGATATAAGTTGGATAAGACTATTGAGAATCAAAGGTTATAGATGCAAATCTTTATTGAACAATTCAAAGAATCCAAAGAAGGACTAAAGAAGTTACTGGTCAAAAGGAAGGATATGGCAATTCGGTACAATGAGACTGATTATCATGAAGAAGAGATAGATGATCCATTTGAGGTATCTGGATCTGGATTTGGTAGCATATCTGATGCATATGAAGGAACCTGTTGGTCCTCTCAAATTTGGCGCAAATTTGGAGTGACCAATTTAAAATTTTCTCTAGGGCAAAATGGGTAATCTAAAAGATTTTGTGAGAAAGCCTAATTGGTGTGCTTGTAAAAGATACCGTGATGATTCTCATGAGATATAACTTGGGAAACAAGTTCAACACCTTTCATTTGACATATGTAGTGAGTTCCAGCTCCTAAATTTTAAATCTATCAGGTTTAGGAAGTAGCCATTTTGAGGTATTCACTTAAATCTGCATTTTTGCCTAAGTGTCAAATCATTGTACCAGGCCTAGTTTGCATTCAAATATCTTGTGTCCTATTAGGTCTCATGGCCCACCACTTTGGGAATGTTTAAAATGTATATCAAAAAGCTTATGTTTCAAATCTCAAGCCATTTCGAGTTCGTTTGATAAGTTTTTAGATTTCCCAAAGTTGGCTTCCCAAAATTGTCTTGCCTCTTTGTTCTATCCAGTTTTCTGAGTGGCCCTATTTGATTAATTATAAATTTTGACCATTTGACCCAATTGTATTGTATTCCAGTGGTCAAATACTTCTTGTGTTTCAATTTTCAGGTAACAAAGAGTCTTTTTGGTCAGTTTGCCAAGCCCATTATGTTTACAATTTCTAAAGGTATGCTAAATTGTCAAATGCAGATTTATGGATGCCCTACTTTGAGGTCTTGTTATTTGTGCCTAGTTGAATGCCCTGCATAATTGAGTTTTCCCTTGTATTGAAATCTTGAAAGTGTACCTTCCCATGGATTTTCAGACTCACACCAATCCAATTATCCACTTTGCCAGGGCATTTCCATTTCCAATTTATTAAAAGTTTCACTGAAAGTGTAGAATCCAGAATTAAGTAGCCTACTTTGAGCTTTCACTTTTTGTACCTAGTTCGAGTTTTTGAAGAATTAAAAATTGTTCTACATTGAAAACATGTAAATGTGCTATCGTGACAATTTTCAAGCCATGATGAATCCGTTTACCTAGTTTGCCAATCTGATTTTGTTTATGGTTTCTAATAATTTCGTGCAGATCAATTGCTTAAGTTTATTCGGAGGCCCTGTTCGTGATGTTATATCTTGAATAGCGTGATTGGTCGTATCAAGAAAATGATGCTTCTATATTGTAGACCAAATTTACTCCAAGTTTGCAAGGTTTTAGATCATGAGGATTTTATATGCACACTTCCCCAAATGCTTTTCATTGGTGGAAATCAATTTTTCTCATGCCTTCATGTTCTGTATTTCCAAGTGGTTGTTTTCAAAGATCTGCCAAATGTGACCAGTTGATCATCATGAGTTGCCCTTCTGGATTCATGTTCCTTGTATGAGGGTGAATTAATGCCTGAGTTGCCTGTCCCAAGAAGTTTCAGTCAGTCAGTTTTCTAGGCCAGTTCCAGAGGCAATTTATATGTTTTTGACAATACGAACAGGCAATGTTTTCAAAGTGCATTGTTTGACCATTGAAATCTTTCATCTCAGACCTTTTGGTGCAAAATCCTTTTACGGATGTGAGAACATTGTGAAAGTAAACTGATATTTCTGATGGTATATTTTTGAAGGGTCCCTGAGGCAATTTTCGAGGCCATTTTCGAAGGCCAGCTGGTGTTATTTGGAAAATTCTCTAGAGATGTAATAAGTAAACGATGGATATCTTTTCAGTACATCTAGTTTGTTTTCATTGAATTTTTATGTCCTGGTAAACAAGGGTGAATAATGTTTTCAGATTAAGTGATGAAATACTAAAAGGTGGATGTGCCCCTGGCATTGTCGCTTACAGTACTCTTATTTTCTTTGAAATTTGCCATATTAGGGAGGCACAAGAAGCAACATTTTATTAAAAGAAAATTGGAGCTAGAGGAGTGTTTTTTAGGAATGACACTGGCCACAAATTCATATATATTATCTTTGTAATACTAATCTCATTCAAGGGCTTTGTAATCCATGGTGAAATGAAGGTAGGATTGCCAGTTTAACACCGAATCGTGAGTGAAGAGGAGTTAGCGGGAGCAAGACAAAGTAAATAAGGTATGTATGTTTATATGAAACCGCTAGTCTCATGTTGAAGATGCAAGTAGTGCCAGGTCAGTACACCTCTGATGCACCATTCATGGGCTGCATACTAATTCTTAAACCAAATACATAAGGGCTAAGTGCTTTTGTCTTAATACTGGCATGGACCATGCCCAAGAAGTACATATAAACTCGACTTGGCCAGGCCGATATATGGGGACTGCCATTTGTATGTTGGCTCTCCATTGTTTACACCCTGTGTAAGCATTGAAGGAGCTACTTGTGTAGAAGGGGGCGCTCATACTTAGTGTGAAGAGCATGCAATGAGAGGCTTCTAGCGTTAAAAAATACAGGGCGGCCTGCTAGTCAAACACTTGCGCAAGTAGAAGGAACATGCTTGACTACCTACAAAATTGTGGGGCCTTACGCAATTTTTGGGGGGCAGTGGTAATAGAAGTCTCGTATGCCAATAAGATGGGCCCTGCGTGAGACCACAAAGTGGAGGCATGTTGGATAGGGAGCTCACGCATTACCCACATGAAAGCCCAAATACATGCCATAACACAGCAAACAAATGGAGCACTGTTAGCATTAAAAGAAAGCCAGTGCACGTTCTTTGTGCCCAAGCTTAAAGTGGGATACTAGCACCATGAGGCTGTGCAGAATGGAGGCTGCCATGTGAAAAGGGGAGCCCTGCGTAGATGCTATTAGAGGGTGCCAACATAATTAAAGAGGCTCTAGCATACAAAGAGTATGCCCACACCAACAACAAAAGGTGATTTAAGTGAATGAAATAGAGCCTTGCGTGGGTTTTGACAGATGTGCAAGGTTGCCTGCCTTGCATAAAGGGAGAAATACAGTCACATAGATTACATTGCATGAGAAGGCGTCTATAATTCAGGGACTCATATGCCAAGAATCAATGAAATGTTGAATAAATTATCTTCAATAATGTGTTTTATGAAAGATCCTTCAAAGTTTTGCATAAAATGCATTGATGAGGCTTCTAGCGCATCAAGAGGACATGCCAGTCAGAATATAGATAAGGCACAATGTTCACGTAAATGCTAGTGCATGAAGGAAAAGAAGCATGCGCAAATGATATTGGGACAAGCTTGTTAATGTAAGGGACCAATAATGTGCATGCATGGGTAGCAGGAGATTGATAATGCTGGGCACGCACATGTTTAACATGGTTGTGCGTTGGATGAATATGGTGTGACACGGTATGAGAGGTATATACATTGCAAACAATGTGGAAGATGCACATTGCAAAAAATGTGTACACTACTGGAAAATATATGCAAGGTAATTAGAATGAGGTTACAGGAAACGTGGATAATAGAAGGTAATGATTTGAAGAAAGTATTCCAGCTTGTGGACAAAGGGAGCAGGCTCACACATGAGAGATCTGTGTGGATAAAAACAAAGGGTAATGTAAAGTCATTTGTCCCACATTCTCCCTGGGGTATAAGTTTTAGTTTTTTATAAACAAAAACACATATGTATGTTGTAAAGAAAGTGATGAGAGGCTTGTGTGGTCACCTCTACCCATGTGGGCCCACCTTGTAAAGCGTGTCAACTAGGTGCTATAGAAATATTTTGATGCAGTCTTTAAAACCTTCAAGGATAATAATCCCACATTGGTCCCAGTTCATGAATTTCAAGTGTTTATAACCAACAACCCTTAAAGATAATAATTCTACATTGGTCCCAGTTCGTGAATTTCAAGTGTTTATAACCAACAACCCATGAATATGAAATAGATTGAAAAGCAAGAGGCTATGCTCATGCAAACACTTGTAGGTGCCTCAATTTCCATGCTGATGGGCTTAGACAATATTTTGCAGGTGAGTGACAGTGATGTGGCAGAGTGGACATGTGGTGCCCAGTCATGAGGTCGCGAGAAGGAATCGTGAGTTGGAGAAAAATTCAGCGACTTGGAGATGCGGTTAGTCACCAAGTCGCAGCGGTCAAAGTTGGTGTTCATAGATTCAGAGACAGTTAGTTGCAAAGTCTCATGATACAAGTGGTTAGAGGCTGAAGGTTCTGAGATTGCGAGACTAACCACCAGTCGCTAGGTCGCTAGAAGCAGATCTAGAGACTTGGAGACTAAGGCATGCTATGAGGTTGCTTCACTTAACCATAGTTAAGGAAATGATTCTGAGACCTAGAGACTAGTGTATTTTCCAAGTCACCGAATAAACCCAGGGTTAGAAAGAGCATCTAGAGACTCAGAGATTAATGGTGGTCTCCAGGTCTCCAAATCAGATGAGTTTGCAAAGCCAGCCCGAGCACCCAATCAGAGCATGCCATATGGAGAAATCTGGTGAATTTTGAGGAAAAGCTAGAAATAAAGGATTTAAAATGTCATGAAGTTCAAATTTTGAAATTTCGCATGCCAGGAGCTTACACAGAGATTTAATTGCTGCATATTCATTTGTTAACCAAACCTAGGAGTGTAATATATTTTGAGAAATGCCAGAAGACGATGGACATAATGGCAGTGGATAAAATCAGATTAGATTAAGTTGATGAGAGTAGTAAAGGCTTTTTAAAAATCTGAGAATAAAGTTTGGTGAATCCAACACAGGGGGATGAATCTTATCAATTCCAAATCAGATTTCTTGATTGTTGATTTGATTCTTTTTTTAACTTTCTTCCCAGGAGTATTTGCAAGGGTTCTTGAAATTAGATTTGCAGGATGAAAGGATAAGATCAGAGCATTAAAAAGAGAAATCAGATATTTTTAAAGAGACAGATGTTTTCAGAAGTTGAGTGCCCGAGAGGATCAGATTTCAAAAGAGAGAAAAGGTGAATGAGATCAGATTGCAGAGACATACAGGTGTTGGTCAAGCATAGATTTTAGGGTTTCTTCTTTTGCTTTTTATTATGTTTTATTCTCAGTTGTAACGGTTCGTGTTCCTGTTCTTGGAGGGTTCATGTGGTTGCTCTGTTGTGAGCAGGCCCCTAAGTGCTAAATTATGAAATTCTCTGCATAGTAGATTTCCAATTTTATGTCTAAGTTCTTGAACTTTGAAGCTTTGTATGTAATAGACAGGCTCATTTTTAATAGAATACACTACAATTTTTGTCTCCTATTATTGATTGTCTCTTTACTTTTATATTTTCTCTTGTATGTTTTATGTGTAAGGAACCTAAAATATACTGGTTGTTAAGCAACTTCTATAATTGGTTATGAGTTTCACTCAAGGAGAGAATTAAAATCCTTGTTATCAATTTCAGAGAGTAAATGTATCTGTAGAGATTTTAATAGTAATAATACTAGATTGACATAATAGTTTGTAAGGCATCCTATTCATATTGCAGGTAGTTTTTAAGGCATTCTACTATATTCCCTTGAAATCTTCCTGTAGGTTCACATTCAGACTCTTTTTCCCAATGGAATAGGCACTGGCTAGATATTTGTTATGTGGTTACCTTTCAGTCATCTAAAATTCATTTCATTACCAGTATTTTCTATTTTTAAGTTCATTACCCACTGTGAAAGGACTTTATCCCAGGTGATATAGTTCACTTTGTTGATTTTTTGAAGAGAGAATCCAGAGGTTAACCTTCCTTGAGTTGTACTCATAAAAAGAAGAAGGATTCACATCCTTACTCCACTATTTTGTGCTATCACATTCATAGTTTCTATTGCTATCCTCTGTATCAAGATGTTCTCAATTGATTATAGAGTAATCTCTCATTAAGGTATTTTAAAGATAAATAGCATAACAGTGAAGACCTAATCCACAATTTGAAATTTTACTTGAAACATAGTGAACCATTATAGGCAATACCCACCTGAGTCCTGTGGAGCTCGAAGCAGAAGGAGGATCTTATCCAATCCTCATCAATTAGACTATTTCTCATCAAACTTATGAGTCTTTTAAACTAAGAATCAAGCCTACATATTAGCCAAGTTTGATCCCACAAGAAAAAGCTCTAACAAATTTCCAACTCCACTGGGGACATGTTAAAGTGAAGATAGAATAATGAGGGTACAAGTAGAGCTAGACTCCTAGGTGACTTATTCATTTATCCAGTGGATGCCATTGAAGTCATAGAGTCATGGTTACACAAAGTCATATTCCTTAATTTTTTGTAAAAGAGTCAAGTCTTTCATGTCTGTCATAACAAAGTGTCTGTAAGTCCAAGTTCTTGAAGCAATACCTGTACAAACTCATATCTTATGAGTGGTGACTCTGAGTTCTCTCATTTGCACTAGTGTGCATGTTTTGAAAAAATATTACAAATGGAGAGGTGGACTTGCAGTGACAAAGGCAATAGATATTTGGACTCTTGTGGCTATGGAGTGTGTTGGGAGTTAGCTGATTTGAAGAATATTAGAGCTAGGAAAGAGGATCTCAGCTACTTGCAAATCTTTTCCTCTGCACGGAGGTGGCAGCTCTACTAAGTTTTGAAGGTGATTTGGAGGTGACTTCAAATCAAACATTTTGCAGCAGCTTCATCATACTCCAGGTATTTTATTTTTCATTGGATAAAAGCTTTGTTCATGAAAATCAGTTATACATGTTTTCCCTATTAAGTGGTCAGCACTAAGTTAAAAGGGAAGAGAGAGGCAGTTTGTAATCTCTTCTTGTTAAAGATGTCACAACTATTTAAGAATAGGTTGTTTGGGGCAATAAATTTTGAAGGTATCCCTGGATACCCAAATCATATTCCATCAGTGTTCAGGGATTGTTTACCAAAATTCACTGGTTTTGGTGAGCAATCAGCTAAAGATCATGTGCAAAAGTTTGCTGACCTAATAGATGATCATAATATCACACATGAGGATGTACTAATGACCCTATTTGCAGTGTCTCTAAGTGAGATTGCAAGGGACTGGTTTAAGGAATTACCTCATGGCTCAATAGGATCTATGGCAGCATTGGAAGATTGTTTTATTAGAAAGTATGGTGATATTGAGCAATATAATGATGTGGAACATTGTGATGAACAAGACATATCTGAATCTAAGGACCCTACATCAAAACTTGAACTTCTTTAGGTAGAAACAGAAATGTTGACACAAAGGTTACAAGAAAGTGTGGTGTTACATGTACAAGAGAAAATGAGCAAAGAGGAGGGTGAGTCACAACATGATTTCTACATAAGGTTTACTGATAAGGTCAAGGAGTTTGACAATCCTTTTTTTCCTCAGGATTTTGTATGGGAAAATTTATTTGTTAAACTTTGTTTTCCTCGTACACTTAATTTGTCAATTCCTTAGAGGGTAGAATGTATTTAGCAAACTATGCAATGGATGGAACGTGTAGAATATCTTTCTTCTATAGATATAAATGAGGCTGAATATAGTGGTGTTGAATCTAAAAATTTAGAATATACTAATGTTGAAAGTGATAACAATGGTGAGTCTAGTTATGCTGATGAATCTGATTTTAGTGATTATGATGACGAGTCTACTTATGCTGAAAGTTTTGTTGATGCTAATAATGATAGTGAACTTTGTGAACAGCAAAATAATGAAAATGTTTTGTGTGGACAGCAAGATGAGAACTATGATGCAGATGTGAGTGATTGTAGTGATTTCTTGACACAAGATGATATGCTCCAAGAAATCTCACTCCATTATTCTAATGAGGAAAAAATTTGCTGCATCAAGCAAGAAGAAGTTGGGATAAATCAGAATGTCAATCCTTACCGGGCAGTGAGAAAATTTTAGATTTTCAGAGGTATGTATCAGAAAATGATTCTCAAACTTCATGCCTTATGGGTATAAGTTTTGATAATAATGACATTGCTAAGGATGTAGAAAACAACAATGAAGATTTTGATTATGAGAGTGTATTAGAGATGAGTATGAGTGATGATAGTTGTTCACTTCATAGTGAACAAATTTCAGATTTGTTATCCTATGAGTATCTCAGAGTTTCGGGGAAAGATAGATTTGAAACTCAACACTTCACACATATTCAATTTGAAAAGTAAAATACATCAGAGAGTTAGAGTTTTGATACTTATATTTCTGATTTTTCTTGTCCTCCTATATCACTAGACCACAATTATATTGAATATGATATATCAGATTTTGAGGTCATCAGTGTTGTTCCAGATTTAATGGATGTGGAAACTCTAGACATAATGTTAAGTATTGATTGGGATAGTAGTGTGGATTTTAAATCTTGTTTGGATTCTGAATCCTCCATTAAACCATTAAAGGATGGTCCTTCATTAGCTCAAGTTTCATAAGCAGATAATGAGTCTATTGGTATTTTCCCTCCCACCCACCACCAACTTTTGGGTTTGTTTGATGTTGCTAGGATGCAAGATGCTTTTCCTATTGGAAAGAATATTTATGGTATGGATTGTCCATGTTTTGATGATGAATTTATTGCTACATATCCTAAGATTGAGCTAGATCATATCCTATATGATGAGTCTCCTCAATGTTTGTTTAAAGATCAGTATGTTTTTTCTTGTGACATACCATCTATGGGTGTGAGTGGATATAGTGATGCTTTCTTTAACAAAGTGACAGATTTGAGCGCTCTTCTTCACAGTTGGATAGCAATTTTCTAGGTTATGGCTTAAAGATTGAAGAGGATAAATGTTGCATATATCCTAGCGCTTTCTTATCTAATGAAAGTAACATGCATATGCCACACAATTTACATGCTTACAATCTGCTTGGTTTTCATGAAAGTTCATATAATGAATATGAAGATAAGTTTTCATATGCCGAGATAATGCAAGATGACAGTGGATTAAGACAGGCAAGTGACAATGATCCTGTTATCTTATTCTTTAAGTATGGGGCAAAAAAATTTGTTTTTGACAGAGGGAAGAGTTGGTTCAAGTCTTGAGGCCTAGGGTCATTTGAAAATAATGTATATATTGTATAGTCACTTCCCCTTTCAGTTGTGTGGTGTGTTTTCTTTCAGTAGAGGTTCCCATTTTTTAGAATAGATGTTAGGAGGGAAAGGTGAAAAGAGAAGAAAGAGAAAGCTCAGATTTGAAGTTTCGGGGTGGTCTACTTCTAGCATGAGATTCTAAAGGTTCTCTGCATGCTTGCATGGGGCACATGTCCCCAATTAGAGCCACTATTGGTACTCTCAAATTTGGTGCAAATTTGGAGTGACCAATTTAAAATTTTCTCTAGGGAAAAATGCGTAATCTTAAAGATTGTGAGAAAGCCTAATTGGTGTGCTTGTAAAAGATACCGTGATGATTTTCAAGAGATAAAACTTGGGAAATAGGTTCAATACCTTTCATTTGACGTATGCAGTGGGTTCCAGCTCCTAAATTTTAAATCTGACAAGTTTAGGAAGAAGCCATTTTCAGGTATTCGCTTAAATCTATATTTTTGCCTAAGTGTCAAATCATTGTACCAGGCCTAGTTTTCATTCACATATCTTGTGTCCTATTAGGTCTCATGGCCCGCCACTTTGGAAATGTTTAAAATGTATATCAGAAAGCTTATGTTTCAAAGCTCAAGCCATTTCGAGTCTGTTTGATAAGTTTTTGGATTTCCCAAAGTTGGCTTCCCAGAATTGTCTTGCCTCTTTGTTCTGTCCAATTTTTTGAGTGGCCATGTTTGATTGATTATAAATTTTGACCATTTGACCCAATTGTATTGTATTCCAATGGTCAAATACTTCTTGTGTTTCAATTTTTGAGTCACGAAGAGTCCTTTTGGTCAGTTTGCCAAGCCCATTCTATTTGCAGTTTCTAAAGGTTTGCTAAACTATCAAATGCAGATTTCTCGATGCCCTACTTTGAGGTCTTGTTATTTGTGCCCAGTCGAATGCCCTGCATAATTGAGTTTTCCCCTGTATTGCAATCTTGAAACTGTACCTTCCTATAGATTTTCAGACTCACACCAATCCAGTTATCCACATTGCCAGGGTATTTCCATTTCCAATTTATTAAAAGTTTCACTGAAAGTGCAGAATCCATAATTAAGTAGCCTACTTTGAGATTTCACTTTTTGTACCTAGTTCAATTTTTTGAAGAATTGAAAGTTTCTCTACATTGAAAACATGGAAATGTGCTACCATGATGATTTTTAGGCCATGATGAATCCGTTTACCCAATTTGCCAATCTGATTCCGTTTACAGTTTCTAATAATTTGGTGCAGATCAATTACTTAGTTTAGTTGGAGGCCCTATTCATGATGTTATAACTTGAATAGCGTGATTGGTCATATCAATAAAATGATGCTTCTGTATTGTAGACCAAATTTACTCCAAGTTTGCAAGGTTTCAGATCATGAGGATTTTATATGCACACTTCCCCAGATGCTTTTCATTGGCAGAAATCAGTTTTCCTCATGTCTTCCTGTTCTGTATTTCCAAGTGGTTGTTTTCAAAGATCTGCCAAATGTGACCAGTTGATCATCATGAGTTGCCCTTCTAGATTCATGTTCCTTGTATGAGGGTGAATTAATGCCCGAGTTGCCCGTCCTTGGAAGTTTCAATCAGTCAATTTTCTAGGCCCGTTCCAGAGGCAATTTATATGTTTTTGACAATACGAATAGGCAATGTTTTCAAAGTGCATTGTTTGACCGTTGAAATCTTTCATCTCAGGCCTTTTGGTGCAAAATCCTTTTACGGATGTGAGAACATTGTGAAAGTAAACTGATATTTCTCATGGCATATTTTTGAAGGGTCCCTGAGGTAGTTTTCGAGGCCATTTCCGGAGGCCAGTTGGTGTTATTTGGAAAATTCTCTAGAGATGTAATAAGTAAACGATGGATATCTTTTCAGTACATCTAGTTTGTTTTCATTGAATTTTTATGTCCTGGTAAATAAGGGTGAATAATGTTTTTAGATTAAGTGATGAAATACTAAAAGGTGGATGTGCCCCTAGCATTGTTGCTTACAGTACTCTTATTTTCTTTGAAATTTTCCATATTAGGGAGGCACAAGAAGAAACATTTTATTAAAAGAAAATTGGAGCTAGAGGAGTGTTTGTTAGGAATGACACTGGCCACAAATTCATATATTATCTTTGTAATACTGATCTCATTCAAGGGCTTTGTAATCCATGGTGAAATGAAGGCAGGATTTCTAGTTTAACACCAAATGGTGAGTGAAGAGGAGTTGGTGGGAGCAAGACAAAGTAAATAAGGTATGTATGTTTATATGAAACTGCTAGTCTCATGTTGAAGATGCAAGTAGTGTCAGGTCAATACACCTTTGATGCACCATTCATGGGCTGCATACTAATTCTTAAACCAAATACATAAGGGCTAAGTGCTTTTGTCTTAATACTGGCATGGACCATGCCCAAGAAGTACATATAAACTTGACTTGGCCAAGCTGATATATGGGGACTGCCATTTGTATGTTGGCTCTCCATTGTTTACGCCTTGTGTAAGCATTGAAGGAGTTGCTTGCATAGAAGGGGGGGGCTCATACTTAGTGTGAAGAGCATGCAATGAGAGGTTGCCAGCGTTAACAAATAAAGGGCGGCCTACAAGTCAAACACTTGCGCAAGTAAAAGGAACATGCTTGACTGCATGCAAAATTGTGGGGCCTTATGCAATTTTTGGGGGGCAGTGGTAATAGGAGTCTCATATACCAATAAGATGGGCCCTGCGTGGGACCACAAAGTGGAGGTGTGTTGGATAGGGAGCTCACGCATATCCTAGGTGAGCTCACGCATTGCCCGCGTGAAAGCCCAAATACATGCCATAACATAGCAAACAAATAGAGCACTACTAGCATTAAAACAAAGCCAGCACATGTTCTTTGTGCCCAAGCTTAAAGTGGGATACCAGCACCATGAGGCTATGTAGAATGGAGGCTGGTTCATAACTAAAGAGGCTCTAGCATACAAAGAGTATGCGCATGCCAACAACAAAAGGTGAGTTAAGTGAATGAAATAGAGCCTTGCATGGGTTTTGACAGATGTGCAAGGCTGCCTGCCTTGCATAAAGGGAGAAATATAGTCACATAGATTGCATTGCATGAGAAAGCGTCTATAATTCAGGGACTCATATGCCAAGAATCAATGAAATGTTGAACAAATTGTCTTCAATAATGTGTTTTATGAAAGATCCTTCAAATTTTTGCATAAAATGCATTGATGAGGCTTCCAACGCATCAAGAGGACATGCCAGTCAGATTATAGATAAGGCGCAATGTTCACTTAAATGCTAGTGCATGAAGGAAAAGAAGCCTGTGCAAATGATATTGGGGCCAGTTTGTTAACGTAAGGGACCAATAATGTGCACGCATGGGTAGTAGGAGATTTATAATGCTCTGCACGCACATGTTTAACATGGTTGTGTGTTGGATGAATATGGTGTGACACTGTATGAGAGGTATATACATTGCAAACAATGTGGAAGATGCACATTGCCAAAAATGTGTACACTGTTGGAAAAGGTATGCAAGGTAATTAGAATGAGGTTATAGGAAATGTGGATAATAGAAGGTAATGATTTGATGAAAGTATTCCAGCTTGCGGACAAAGGGAGCAGGCTCATGCATGAGAGATCTGTGCGGATAAAAACAAAGGGTAATGTAAAGTCATTTGTCCCACATTCTCCTTGGGGTATAAGTTTTAGTTGTTTATAAACAACAACACATATGTATGTTGTAAAGCAATTGATGAGAGGCTTGTGTGGTCACCTCTACCCATGTGGGCCCACCTTGTAAAGTGTGTCAGCTTGGCACTATAGAAATATTTTGATGTAGTCTTTAAAACCTTCAAGGATAATAATCCCACATTGGTCCCAGTTCATGAATTTCAAGTGTTTATAACCAGCAACCCACGAATATGAAATAGATTGAAAAGCAAGAGGCTATGCTCACGCAACCACTTGTAGGTGCCTTGATTTTTGTGTCAATGGGCTTAGACAATATTTTGCAGGTGAGCGACAGTGATGTGGTGAAGTGGACACATGGCACCCAGTCATGAGGTCGCGAGAAGGAACCATGAGTTGGAGAAAAATTTGGTGACTTGGAGATGCGGTTAGTCACCAGGTCACGGCGGTCAAAGTTGGTGTTCAAAGATTCAGAGACAGTTAGTCACAAAGTCTCATGATGCAAGCAGTTAGAGGCTAAAGGTTCTGAGATTGCGAGACTAACCACCAGTCGTCAAGTCACCAAAAGAGGATCCAGAGACTTGGACACTGAGGTGTGTTGTGAGGTCTCTTTACTTAACCGTGGTTAAGGAAATGATTCTGAGACCTAGAGACTAGTGTATTTGCCAGGTCATCGAATAAACCCAGGGTTAGAAAGAGCATCCAGAGACTTAGAGATTAATGGTGGTCTCCAAGTCTCCAAATCAGATGAGTTTGCAGAGCCTGCCCGAGCACCCAATCAGAGCATGCCACATGGTGAAAAATGGTGAAGTTTGAGGAAAAGCCAGAAATAAAGGATTTAAAATGTCATGAAGTTCAGATTTTGAAATTTCTCATGCCAGGAGCTTGCACAGAGACTTAATTGCTGCAGATTCATTTTTTAACCAAATATAGGAGTGTAATATATTTTTGGAAACGCCAAAAGACGACAGACATAATGGTAGTGGATAAAATCATATCAGATTAAGTTGATGAGAGTAGTAAAGGCTTTTTCAAAATTCAAGAATAGAGTTTGGTGAATTTGACATAGGGGGATGAATCTTATCAATTCCAAATCAGATTTCTTGATTGTTGATTTGATTCTTTTTTTAACTTTCTTCCCGGGAGTATCTGCAAGGGTTGTTGAAATTAGATTTGCATGATGAAAGGATGAGATCAGAGCATTAAAAAGAGAAATAAGATATTTTTGAAGAGATAGATGTTTTTAGAAGTTGAGTGCCCAAGAGGATCAGATTTTAGAAGAGAGAAAAGGTGAATGAGATCAGATTGCAAAGATAGACAGGTGTTGGTCAAGCATAGATTTTAGGGTTTCTTCTTTTGCTTTTTATTCTATTTTCTTCTTAGTGGTAAGGGTTCTTGTTCCTGTTCTTGGAGGGTTCCTTTGGTTGCTCTATTGTGAGCAAGCCCCTAAGTGATAAATTTTGAAATTCTTTGCATAGTAGATTTCCAGTTTTATGTCTAAGTTCTTGAACTTTGAAGCTTTGTATGTAATAGACAGGCTCATTTTTAATAGAATACACTGCAATTTTTGCCTCCTATTATTGATTGTCTCTTTACTTTTATATTTTCTCTTGTATGTTTTATGTGTAAGGCACCTAAAATATACTAGTTGTTAAGCAACTTTTGTAATTGGTTATGAGTTTCTCTCAAGGAGAGAATTAAAATCCTTGTTATCAATTTCAGAGAGTAAATGTATCTGTAGAGATTTTGATAGTAATAATACTAGATTGAGAGAATAGTTTGTAAGGCATCCTATTCATACTGCAGGTAGTTTGTAAGGCATTCTATTGTATTCCCTTGAAATCTTCCCGTAGGTTCACATTCAAACTCTTTTTCCCAATGGAATAGGCATTGGCTAGATATTTTTTATGTGGTTACCTTTCAGTCATCTAAAATTCATTTCATTACCAGTATTTTCTATTTTTAAGTTCATTACCCACTATGAAAGGAGTGCATCCCAAGTGATATAGTTCACTTTGTTGATTCCTTGAAGAGAGAATCCAGAGGTTAACCTTCCTTTAGTTGTACTCATAAAAAGAAGAAGGATTCACATCCTTACTCCACTGTTCTGTGCTATCACATTCATAGTTTCTATTGTTATCCTCTGTATCAGGATGTTCTCAGCTGCTTATAGAGTAATCTCTCATTAAGGTATTTTAAAGATAAATAGCATAGCAATGAAGACCTAATCCACAATTTGAAAGTTTACTTGAAACATAGTGAACCATTATAGGCAATAACCACCTGAGTCCTGTGGAGCTCGAAGCAGAAGGAGGATCTTATCCAATCCTCATCAATTAGACTATTTCTGGTCAAACTTGTGAGTCTTTTAAACTAAGAATCAAGCCTACATATTAGTCAAGTTTGATCCCACAAGAAAAAGCTCTAATAGAACCATATTAGATCTATCTAAAAAGAATCTACATCTTACTGAACAAGTCAAAGCTCTGCAAACTGGTCAAAAGGCACAAATGTTTAGGATGATTGATGTCATGAACAATGCAAGGAAAGCAGAACAAGAAATAAACTTGGCTATTGAAGATGGGAGATAAATGACTGATAAGTTACAAGAGAAGGAATTTGAGATAATGAGACTCATCAAGCATCACTTTGAAATCTCAAATTGGATGGTTGTCATAAGTTAGGAATTCAACTGAGTAAATAGTGAGCTTACAAGAAAACTAGAAGACATTGGTGAATTAAGAGAAGAAAATGAAAGATTGAAGAATGATGTAAAAATGCAACAATAATACAATGAGATGATCAAGAAAGCTGAAGAAAGTACTAAAAGAATGGAAGAATTTTTGAAAAGTCAGAAAATTCTTGATATTACAATTGGTTTAGGCTACACTGAGAAGGAAGAGTCATCAAGACAAGCTGAATAGAAGAATACCTATGTAAATGAAAGGCCAAAGAAGTTATCATGTTATCATTGTGTAAAATTGAGCCACACATCAAATGTTTTCAGGAGTAAAGGAAAAGGTATTCCTAAATCCACTCCTAAGTTTAATGGTTATTGCTATAATTGTAACAAGTATGGCCATCAGGCACATGTGATGTAGGAGCATCTTGGGTCCTTGGTAATCCTGTGTCACTAAAAACATTTTTGGAGTTTGTCTATGTTGCTCAATTTCTTCTTTGACCAAGTTGGTCGGTAGTTGGTCAATTTCCTTTGGTTACTGAGTGTGGTCAGTTATCTCCTGGGCGGTCGGTTATTTCATTGGCACTCAGCATTTCCTTTCTGTTGCTCGGTTATCCTTGCTCACCGACAGGTTTAGTTTTGTTTCCTATTGTGGCTGACTTGTACATTTATATTGGATCATGGATTTAATGTTTGTATCCATCATTGGGAAGTGTGTGGTCCTAGATTTGACTGTTACTTCCATTAATTATGGATCTGAAGGTCGACTTAGTTCGGTAGCTTCTTGTATAAATGTAGATGTTTGATTGTAGTTTAGGAGTCAGTTTTTGGATAGAAGATAGTAGAAATTAGTTTTGAGATTGGTAAAAGATCCTCACATGTTTGAGGACTTCTGAGATTCATTGTAATATCAGGCCGTAATCAGGAAGGCCTTACAGCCTGGCATGTATGGTTCTAATTGATGTTAATATATGAAAGTTTATGGATTCTCTCTCTCACTATTGTGTTTGTTAGCTTTTGCATGTGTTGAGTAGGCTTGGATCATCAGGGTGTGCCATCACTTGGCCCCTCATGCATCCTGCCTTGTGTCAGGTGGTATTAGAGAGAGGTGAGATCTTGATCTAGGTTTGTGGATCTAGGTTTGTAGGTTCCTCTTGAAGCCCTAGTTGATTTTTGTTGGGTAGAAGATTATGATCTAGCCTGCAATTGTAGAGGGTTCTCAAGATGGTTCATGGGAGGCGAGATGCAGATCCAGGATTGGCAGATATGCTAAGGTAGATTGCTGCTAGATTAGAAGCAGTGGAGACAACCCAGAGAAGAGGTAGACATCTTGAAGATGTTAGTGATGATGAAATTGAAGAAGAATAGGTGAATGCAAAATCTACACCTATTATGGATCAAGGTGAAGAAAGATTTTTGAAGGCTTTGACAAGTCTGAAGTCAACACCACATTTCAATCCTCTTGAGTATGGTGGAAAGATAGATTCTGATGAATTGGTGGACTGGATCACCGAGATGGAAAATTATTTTGAATATGAAAACTTTCTTGAGGATAAGAAGGTGAAGATTGCAAGCACAAAGTTGAAAAGTCATGGATCCTTCTAGTGGGAACATCTACAATTGGATAGGAAGAGGAAAGGAAAAGATAAAATCAAGGTATGGAGTAAAATGGTGAATAAATTGAAAAGAAAGTTCTTACCCTGTGATTATCAGATTAACCTAGTTTGGTGAATGCAAAGTTTGAGACAGAAAGATAGCTTGGTAAAGGAGTATACTAAGGAATTCTATAGATTGGATATCAAATCTATACATGATGAAGATGATGTGGAAACAATCAGCAAATACCTGAATGGTTTGAGAGTTTCCATCGAAGAGGAAATTAGTATGGTCAAGTTGGAGAACATTGAAGAGGCTTATCAATTTTCTTTGAAGGCTGAGGAGAAATTGAACAAGAGACATGAACAGAGATAGAGAGGTTGACATGGTAGAATCCCTAGAGGAAGAGGTAGATCTAATGGTCAAAATGGTAGATCTAAACTAGCAAAGACAAATCTGGACAAAGGCAAGATAGAGTGGAAAGGTGAAAGTTCTAGAGGTAGAGGAAGTAACTACCAAGGTGGTTATGGAAGAGGAAGTTTCTGAGGAACTTGTTATAATTATGGAGAAGAAGGACATAGATCTTTTGAATGTACACAAGATAGTAAGAAGGTTGGTAGCAGTAGAAATGCTTTGGTGCAAGAAGAGTCACCGAATGAACCTAAGATATAAAATAACTTGATGGTAAGGAGAGCACTATGGAATGAAAGCAAGAAGGAAGATTTGGTAAGGAAAAGTTTGTTCAAGACCAGATGTAGAGTTTCTGACAAAGTTTGGAAGGTAATCATTGACAGTGGTAGCTCGGAGAACCTGGCATATAAAGAGATGGTCACAAAATTGTAGCTGGAAAGGTTGGTACATCCGAAGCCCTATCAGATTTCATGGATCAAAGATGAGCATACACTCCTGGTAAGTGAACAATGTTATGTGAATTTGAAGATTGGAAAGTACTATGATAAGGTATTATGTGATATCATGCATATGGATTGTTGTCATATTTTGTTGGGTAGACCTTGGCAATATGATAGACATGCTATATATGATGGGAGATTGCATAAGTATACTATTTTGGCTGATGGAAAGAAACAAATCTTGTTACCATTGATGGAAGAACCTGTTAGTAATGTTTTCACATCTTTGAAAGTTTGTTTGATGGAAGGAAGAAAGTTTGTTAACTCTTTGAAGAAGAATGATGTATGTTTTGATGTAATCCCTAATAAGCCGAGTAAGAAAATAGAGGATAATGTCCCTGAGGATATTTATAAGTTACTCACCGAGTACAATGATATCATTTTTGATAATGTACTTGATGGTTTTCCACTGAAAAGAAGCATTGTTCATTGTATGGATCTAATCCCTGGAGCTAGTTTACCGAATAAGGCACCTCATTGGTTCACACCTACTGAGAATCAGGAATTGAACCAATAGATTCAAGAGTTGCTGGAGAAAGGTTTGATAAGAGAAATTTTGAGTCCTTGTGCAATGCCTCTTGTATTAGCACTGAAAAAGAATGGAGAATGGAAAATGTGTACTGATTCCAAATCAATCAATAAGATAACAGTGAAGTATAGGTTTCCTATACCGAGAATGGATGACATAATAGACAGTTTGATTGGAGCAAAGTATTTCACAAAGATTGATTTGAAAAGTGGGTATCATCAAATCATAATCAAAGAAGGTGATGAATGGAAGACTACTTTCTATTGGAATTTGGAGAGATAGGTACTGAGAGGGGAGGGGTGAATCAATGCCTTCAAAAACTTTACTTGTAAAACCTTTCAGATCTATATCAGTGTACTGTGATAACCGATCAAAATCACTTGAATCTAATTACATAAATCAATCATCTAGTTAACTTGAGTAAGTAAACAACATGAAATCAATATGAAAATCACATAACACAAGTATTTTGGTAATGCAGAAACCCTTGTAAGAGGGTAAAAACTACGATGGGGATGACACCCACAAATTCTTCACTACTGCAGATAGAAAAGGTTTGCATGTTAAGGCTACAAGTTTTGATCACTTCTGGTGATCTTACCTTGTTAGGAGTAACATATTAGATCAGCTAGATCTACCTAGTTATATGATTTTGACAACACTAATGAAGTGTGCACTCAGTTAAGAGATTTACATAAGACTGTTAAGTCTACTCTATTAAGAGATTTTATCAAAAACTCTATTACAATTGTTAGAAAGTAATAGGCAATTATCTACTATTTGACAACTCAATTGTCTGAAACAAATCAATAAATGCACATAAAAATATCACCTTGATAGAGATGATTCACTACTCTGTTCTTCTCGGTAGCCTTCTCTGATTCTACTCAATCTGATATCCTTTGTACTATGTTATGCTCAGTAAACTGATTGACTTGAAGTTACGCAATGGCTTCAAGTGCTCTGTGATTCATATATATATATTAGTTCACCAACCACACAAAATGACGTGAACATACAAAATATATAGTGTTCTATTTTTCCGCTTTAGCAAAAATTAGGTTACAAAAATAATCATAACCCTAAGATCTACAGTGCAAAATTAACCTAGATCAACTATTACAATAAGATAAACATTACATTTAATGAGTATCTTTTACAATAAATGCTCCTCAATCTTGGTAAACTATTTTATGATTTGTTGTAACCGTTTGCATAGAAGAATATGCCATTTTAGATTACCATGCCATTTTCTATGATCATCGGTAAACACTGTATAAAATACTCGGTGTATACTACAATGCTCAGTGTTTACTGTCCGTCGATGTCAGTGTCGTTGGTGCTCGGTAAATTGTATGATGCTCAATGTAAGGGCTTTACCGACTACTCTATCTTACTTCTGGTTACCGACCAACTCAATATAAGTGACCGACCAACCTATTTAATATCCTTTGATACTAATGACAACCTTAAATGCTCAATAGAGATTAACAATCTCCCCCTTTGGCATTAGTATCAAAACTTTGAATGTATATAGACAAAATGTTCTTATCTATTCCTTATATCTTTGCCATATACATATTCACAAAAAATGTTCTAAGTACAAAGTACTCCCCCTCGGTGCATGCTCCCGGTAGTATGTAATATACATATCAAAATATAATTATTTGGCATATACATGTTTTCCCCCTTTTGGATAATAATGCCAAACACCAAAAAATAATGTATACTTACAGCTTATCAAAAATGTTTGGATGGGTTTTCTTTATAGACTCCAAGAGGTTGTCCCACTCCTCTTTCAAGTTGGTAAGAGCAATATGCTCAAGACCGACTTGTGCATGCATGTCAAAGATGTTATCTAACACTGAAATCTCTAGTGTTGCTACAAGTTGTTCAGTTTTGACAATATGTGCTTCAAAAAAAATTAGGTATCTAATGAGTTTTGTTTGTACCTCTGTAACCTAATTGGTGATGTGTGCTTCTTGTTTCCTTAGATCTGCTATCAACCACCGAAGTTCCTAAACTTGGTGAATATGCTTTAAGAAAGCATTTGGCTCAATTATAGCTACTTGTGTACTCAACTTTATTTTTGCTTCTAATCCTTTTATCTTTTCACTAATTCTAAAGTGAAGATGTCTAAAGTACAAAGCTTGATAAAAAAATAACAGATTATCTAGGTGATAGATTTTACCTCGGTAATGACCTCAGATAATTTTACCTTTTTCAGTGCCACTTCTATGCTAATCCTTTCTGCCAATTTTTCCTGAATCTTTGATTCTACCCTTTCTTCTATTCTTTTGTCTGCATCTGTATTAGGGGCATTGATTTTTTTGGTGAGTGTAGCAAGTTGATCTATGATGGGATTTTTCTCATCAATATTTATTTTCGGTACTATCTGTTGTAGAATATCCCTCACATCATTTAACACTTCTTTTCATTTGTGTTCTTGCCTTAACTTTTCTTTTTTCGCTTTCCTTGAACATAGCTCCCCATATCTACTTAGTTCCTCAGGGCTTAGGGTTCTCGGGTCACATTCTAGTATAATTATGACTTCATCAATGGTGACCGGCCCTTTTACTTTCTTCTTCTTCTTCTTTTATGCAAGAGGTGACTTCTTCTCACTAATAACAATAGCTTTTTCTCCACTCTTCAGAGTATCTTTCCCAATTAACACCGTATCTTCCTTCTTCTGCTCCTCGGTAGATGGTGTGGGACTCTTAGTTGTAGTTTCAGATGGGTTCACCTTGGTCAACTTTATTTCTTCTAGTTCCTTTGTTTCTGTAGACTATGTCTCTGTGTTGGTAGGCTCATTTGTATCTACAAGTTGCTTAGGTGCTTGTATCCCTATTGTATCTTTATTTTTCTTGGGATGAGAAGCATCGGGTTATACTTGTGAAAGTATTTCAACTGCCACTGCAAGTACAGGAAGTTCACCCGATAGAGATGTGAACACACTATCAATGTCTAGTGCTTCATCTTTGTTTGGTGCAATAGTCACATCTTCATTATCCTTATCATCAGGATCACCATTTGTGATGTCCTCAATAAGTGCCTCATCATCGGTTTGCTTCTTCAGTTGGATCTCTACACGATCCGGTGCATCCTGCGAAATTCTTATTTCTTCCTTTTTTTTGGTGATATCAATTACCTCGGTAACTAATATATCGGTGTCCTTTATTTTCTTTCCTTGGTTATCATCGATGAAAATACCTTTACCTTTTGAATTGTGTCTCTTCTTAGACAATTTTAGGAATGCTTCCTATTTAGCTTTCTCTTCTGCTTTCAAAATTGATGTCCATAGTGAATCACATGTGACATCCATATCAGCCACATTCTCATCCATTATCTGCATAGCTATATTCTTGACTAGGAATCATGCTTAGTACTTTGTCAAGTATTCACTTACAACATCATAGCTGAAGTGTGAGGCTGCACAAACTAATGATCATTCTCTTTTCCTTTTCTCAGTATCTAGTGCAATAGCCCATTTCTCATTTATTTTTTCATCTAATTCCTTTGATAATTGACATGTGAATTCCATTGGTACTCTCTTGAATTTAATCATCATCTAGATGATAGCATGTTCTAGCTTTGTCTTGTCCTCAATTAACATTTTGTCAAATTTGCCTATGCTTGGATCTGCAAGATTCCCATTTTCAATTATATCTTCAATTATTTCTTCTATTGTACTTTCCTTGTTATGAACTATCTTGAATTGATTAGGATCATTTTCAGTGTCAGTCTCCTCTATATCTTCTTTACTTCTTATATATTTCCTCTTTTTCTTTGGTGTCTCAGCTATATTCTTGTTCTTTCTCTTTATGTATTTCTTCGTCGATGTAGCTGCTCTTCTTTTTGCTACTTTTACTACTTCTTTCTCGGTAGGTTGTGCTGCAGTTGATGAACATGTCTTCATTCCCTCAAGTTCTGGTAACTACATTTCTTGTTCAACATTGGTGGGAGGAACCGGTGTGGGATCTTTTTCTTTGTCTGACTCATTCTCCTCGCTATCATAGGGCTTGTTAGCCAACTATAACTGACCTTTAGTTGATTCTTTAACCAGTGACTCCTTAGATGGGGATGATGCATTTCCATATCTTTCTGAGAGATCTTTTCTCATTTTCTTTACCCTTCTAGACATTTTTCTGATCTCTATGTCTATAGTGATTCATGACTTAACTTCCTCATATGTGCCAAACCTAGTGGCAGTGATATCTATCGGTAATGCCAGCAATGCATTAATAGATTTCAAAGTGAAATTGTAGTTCATTTTGTATCCCATTGGTGCTAGCCATTTTGTTCTCGATTCTACTGCCTTTATCATAGAGTGGTCTGTGCTGACTACAAAACATATGTCATCTTCAAATTTACTCACTAATTCCCTTGGAATTATACTCCTTTGATGCATTTTTGTCTGAAATTCTTTGAAATATGCATTAAATTCCTTATTCAGATTATCTCCTAGACTTTTCATCATTTCACCAATTTGTGCAGTTATCGATTTATCGGTTTGCAAGTTTACTTTACTGATACCAAGTACATATTTTTTTAGATAGAAAAATGTATAGACAAGCAGTGATCTGTACTTACATGTGTTGGACTTCTTTGATCTTATTGTCTTCATATTCTCTTGCAGTTGGTGTAGTAGCAGTTCGGCAAGATCTACTTGGTGATCTTTCGTCACAATTTTATATGCCATGTCCACGGCGCTACAGGGTACACTGTTTAGTCTGCTAGATTGAAATATCTTATACCCAATAACATGTGTTGTGAATTTTACCGATGGGTCTTTGATGGTTGATATTTTCAGTGCCCTGCCATCCCATTGAGCTCTAGTGTTTTTTCAACATCGGGACAAGATGAACTTTGAAAGGCTTTTGCTTTGTCAGTTGTAGGGTACCCAGTAACCCTACTGATAATCTTCTTTATAACCTCAACAGGTTTGTCTAGCTAGAATTTCCCATCATGAAATCTGCTCAATACAATTCTTATCCAGTCAGTGCTAAATGTTTGCGGGAAGTATGTAAAATATGATAACCCTAACTCCTCAATCTTCTTATATTCAGATTTTATCTTTCTATTTGGTCCACAAACTTTTTGATAAGAAAAAATGGTCTCAAAATCACCTACTTCTCTAATTTTGCAGTGAATATAGGCCCTAACATCTTCTATTAACAAAACCCTATCTGGAATACTCAAAAATGCACCCATATCATCTGTTTGTGTTGCAACCTTGGGATGAGGTTTGAATTTAGCTTCGGCAAAACTAGCCCTAACAATTAATTCTACTTCCTCCTCAATGTTTTGCAATTTTCTTGCAGTTGATGTTGATGCCATAAATTATTTCTAGGGTTTCGGCAAGCAATAGATAACCAGTGTTCGATAGGCAAATGAACTTACTCGGTATCGTCGAAGAATTGTTGTCGGTTCGATCTATAGTAGCTTTGAATCTTTTCTAGAAAATCTTTAGCTCAAACTCGTCTCTGTAAAATCTCTATTCTTCGAAATCGCAATCTAACAATGAAATCTATTTTCGCATATTTATAGACTTTTCAATATTCCCGCTCAAACTTTGGTGCATTAAATGCATGACCTAACTTTTGGTACAAAACAACTGTCAGCTTGGTAATGTCTACAATTTCCTTTTCTCGGTTAACATAGAATTTCTTCATCAGTTTGTACTATTGTCAATTAACCTTGTATAGTTATTACCGATGGGTAATCAACTCTTGTTTCTTCTTTTACCGACTGTGTGACATTTGTAAACTCATAACACATAAACCATAGTGCATCTTTATTCATGCAGATTTGGTATTTTGCACATCATATATAAGGAATTGTATGTAAAATGTGATCATTGAAAATGTCATTTCCATACATACCTTTGTCATCTTAAGTGGAGGTACCGATGTCACCCAATCCAATGGACGAGGTTTCACTGACAGTTTTACTTAACTCAGCATTTTCATTAGATGCTTTCTTCCACATTGTGTTCCTTAACTTTGTGATTTCTGCAATGTTATATCCACTCTCAAATATATGGTTTTCATCTGGTGCTCGGTCTCTGTAGTTCTTGCTTAAATGACCGACCTTGTGATAGTGCATACATGCCATTCTTGCATTTGTCTAGTTTCTTGATTGTCCAATCCAACTCTTTCTGTAACAGTTTGCTGCAATATGTCCATATCAACCACATATAACATAGTTAGTCCATGTATTATAATCCCAAACATATGAGTTACCTTGTCTCTTCGGTTGATAAGGCTTTCACTGTGTTTTCTACTTAGTAGCCCATACTTGTTTCATTTTTGCCTTACAATCCCTTGCAGTGTGTCCATGCTTATTATAGGTATAGCATACCTTCTCTTCAATAGTATTATTAGCAATGTCATTCTGCTTAGCTCTGCATTCATAAGCTAGATGTCAAAACTTACCACAGTAATAACAATATCCATTGAATTTGGGAATGACAGGAGGTTTACCTTGTGCTTTTCTTCTGTACACATTAGATGTATGTCCTGGTTTTCCACAGTGATAACATGTCAACACTTTAGGTTTCTAACTTTGATTTTTCTTGACTTTTTCAACTTGTTGTGATGATTCTCCTTCACCGGTGTAGCCTATACCAGCTCTGCTTCTTAATCTTCTTTGATTAGTTAGGAAATCATCAATCTTTTTAGAACTGTCCTTAGCTATCTTCATCATTTCATTATGTTGCTTTTGTATCTTTATTTCATTTCTTAGTTTTTCATTATCTTCTCTAAGTATTTCAACATCTTCAAGTCTTTTTGATAATTCTCCATTTACTTGGTTCATTTCTTGATTAACTGTCATCATCTGATTTGATACTTGGAAGTGACGATCAGTGAGTCTCTGTATTTCACTTTCTTTTTCTTGAAGTTGTTCAATCATCAGTCTTCGATCTTCAATAGCCAGATTCTGATCTTGTTCAGCTTGTCTAGCATTGTTCATGATTTCCACCATTCTCACCATCTGAGATTCACGACCGATTTGAAGTGCTTTCACTTGCTCAAATAGATGCTGATTCTTTTCAGACAAGTCAAAGATTATGCTTTCAGATCCGCCAAAGATGCTTCTAGAGCTTGATCCAATATGATCAAATATTTCATCAATAGGATCTTCATGATAACCAATTTCATTTTGTAGAATTGCAAGATTCTTCCTTTCAACCAATAATTTCTTCAATTCTTCCTTGGCTTGTTTATACTATTCCACAAACATCTGAATTTGTATCTTATGATTCTCAATAGTCTTGTCAAGCTTGTATCTCTCCATGACTTAGATCTTTACCCTTCAGTGGTTAGATTGTTCAACAAGAGAACTAAGCTCTGATACCAATTGTTGGAATTAGGAGAGATAGGTACTGAGAGGGGAGGGGTGAATCAGTGCCTTCAAAAACTTTACTTGTAAAACCTTTCAGATCTATATCAGTGTACTGTGATAACCGATCAAAATAACTTGAATCTAATTACATAAATCAATCATCTAGTTAACTTAAGTAAGTAAACAACATGAAAACAATATGAAAATCACATAACACAAGTATTTTGGTAACGCAGAAACCCTTGTAAGAGGGTAAAAACTACGATGGGGATGACACCCACAAATTCTTCACTACTACAAATAGAAAAGGTTTTCCTATTAAGACTACAAGTTTTGATCACTTCTGGTGATCTTACCCAGTTAGGAGTAACATATTAGATCAGCTAGATCTACCCAATTATAGGATTTTGACAACACTAATGAAGTGTGCACTCGGTTAAGAGATTTACATAAGACTGTTAAGTCTACTCTATTAAGAGATTTTATCAAAAACTCTATTACAATTGTTAGAAAGTAATAGGCAGTTATCTTCTAGTTGACAACTTAATTGTCTAAAATAGATCAATAAATGCACATAAAAATATCACCTTGACAGAGATGATTCACTGCTTTGTTTTGCTTAGTAGCCTTCTCTGATTCTGCTCAATCTGATATCCTCTGTACTTTGTTCTGCTTGGTAAACTGGTTGACTTGAAGTTAGGCAATGGCTTCAAGTGCTCCGTGATTCATATATATATTAGTTCACCAACCACACAAAATGATGCGAACATACAAAATATATAGTGTTCTATTTTGCCGCTTTAGCAAAAATTAGGTTACAAAAATAATCATAACCCTAAGATCTACGGTTCAAAATTAACCTCGATCAACTATTACAATAAGATAAACATTACATTTAATGAGTATCTTTTACAATAAATGCTCCTCGATCTTGGTAAACCATTTTACGATCTATTGTAACCATTTGCATAGAAGAATGTGCCATTTCAGATTACTATGTTGTTTTCTATGATCATCGGTAAACACTGTATAAACTGCTCGATGTATACCACAATGCTCGGTGTTTACTATCCATCGGTGTCGGTGTCGCTGGTGCTCAGTAAATTGTGTGATGCTAGGTGTAAGGGCTTTACCGACTACTCTGTCTTACTTCTGGTTACTAACCAACTCAATATAAGTGACCGACCGACCTGTTTAATATCCTTTGATACTAATGACAACCTTAAATGCTCAATAGAGATTAACACTTTCAAGACAAAAGAAGGTTTGTATGAGTGGTAGGTTATACCTTTTGGTTTAACTAATAAATTGAGTACTTTTATGAGGTTGATGAATGAATTTTTGAAGAAATTACTAGGTGAATTTGTGATTGTATATCTTGAGGATATTTTGATATTCAGTAAGACTAAAGAAGAACATTTGTTGCATGTTAGACAAGTTTTGCAGAGATTGAAAGAGGAAAAGTTGCTGATAAATCTAAAAAAGTGTTCATTCATGAAAGAGGAGATTGTGTATTTGGGATTTGTTATTTTAGTTGATGGTTTGAAGATGGATCCTAAAAAGGTTGAAGCTATTTTGAATTGGCCTACACCAGTGAATGCTAGTGAAGTAAGATCATTTCATGGTTTGGCAAGTTTTTACTGAAAGTTCATAAGGAATTTCAGTTCAATTTGTAATGCTATGACTGAGACTATGAGAGGAGAAAAAAGAGAATTCAAGTGGACACATGGAGCTGACAGAGGTTTTGAGACTCTAAAGAAGAAGGTTGTTGAATTACCTATTTTGGCATTACCTAATTTTAGTAAAGTATTCCAAGTAGAATGTGATGCAAGTGGAAGTGCAATTGGAGCTGTGTTGAGTCAAGAAGGTAAACCTGTTTCTTTCTTTAGTGAAAAGTTGAATGATGTTAGAAGGAAATATTTTGTGTATGATCAATAATTCTATGCTATTGTTCAAGCACTAAAGAAATGGACACATTATTTGATACCGAGTGAATTTGTGTTGTATACTTATCATAAGGCTTTACAATATTTGGGTAGTTAGAATAAGTTGAATCAGAGACATAAGAAATGGTTTGAGTATTTGTAGAGTTACACATTTGTGATAATGCATAAGAGTGGAGTCACTAGCCAAGTTGCTAATGTTGGAAACTACAATTGAAGCAGTTTTTTTATTGTCATTGATGTCAAAACTTAATTGGTAAGACTGTTGCTACTTAGGAAAGTACTATATCTATTTGAGTGTTGCTAAGGGGCTAAGCAAGGTTGGCAACAATAGCACCTAAGAGAAAGGTTGAGTTATCTTGATACTACAAAGTGTACTTGACTATGTTGCACAATGATGAGATAATGTATTGTTTATCTTAGTAAGACTGAAGACTAAACTGGTAGGCTTAACCGAGCAAAGAAAGGTAAAATCATGTTTAAGCCGAGTGATGTTAGTGTCGACCGAGTTGGTATATGCTAATAAAAAATATAGTGTCGACCGAGCATCAGTAAATTGTCGAGGAAGGCAGTGTAAGCTGAGGAAATAGTTTTAGTAATGACTGAGCTTTCTACATGAAGACCGAGTTGACAATCACAGTATTGACTGAACATCAACAATTTTATATTTGAAGAGAATTTAATTTTTGAGTTGACATTGTTGAATTCTTGGATTATGTAAAACATGTTGACTTTATTTATTGATTGTTTGGAAGCATTAAATGCATTGTAAAACATTTTATTGTAAATCTTTAAGAGATTTGAGATGATTCTAGAAAAGGAGCTGAAGAACATGAAGCGGGTAGATTCAATGAATCTGACCTAACTCTAAGATCAAAGATTGAGATTAAGCAGAAAAAGATGAGTTAACCTAATTGAGGAAAATATAAGGAAACCTAAGCATTTTGATATGTACGTACATGGAGAATAGATAATGTTGAAAGAAGAAAGTTTTATTGACTGAATAAGCAGAGAAGGCTGAATGAGAATTGTGGTGGTTGCTTGAAGAAAAGTTTTGAGCAGATCAGAGATGGAAATGGAAAAGTTTCAAAGTCAGTAAACTAGCATTCGTGTATGGAATCGGATCTGATATTTGCAAAGTGAGTTGTATATTTTTCAGATAATACTGTTGCTACTTTCTAACCATTGTAATAGTCAAAATCCTTTTAACAAAGGTTGACCTAATAGTCATATGTTAAATCCTTTGAACAAGGTTGCATTCTAATGGAATGTATGTAAGTCCTATGACTAGGCTCACTTTTAACAAGGTGATTGAAATCCTTTAACCGGGTCACACCTGACAGTGTGTATTGTAACCTTTGACAGGGTTGGCTTTTTACTGAGCTCACTTCAGAAGAGTGAAAATAATAGTAGCATATTACAAAGTGGTTTTTCCCATATTGGGTTTCCACTATAAATCTTGGTGTTTATAGTTATGTGAATGTTTAGATCTGAACATTACTATGTTTTACAAGTTAAGTTATAGTAAGGTAGTGGACTGCATTGTTAGATGTTTCTATTATTGAATCAATGATGACCGAGTTTATTTTGGTTTTGGATCTAATTTAAGGATAAGTTTATGAGATTTTTTTATACATCAGGACCTAAGAAAAATTGATTCACCCTCTATTGTTCTAAATCATATTAACAATTGGTATCAGAGCTTTGTTGCTTATTATTAGTGTTGAATGATATCAAGTTTAAAGGGGCTTGAAGCAAATGATCAAGATGTATAAGAAGGAGGTACCGAAGCTGAACAAGGAAAACTTCCCTACATTGCAAAGCTTGATGAAGCTGCATCTGGTCGGTATTGGTGACTCTAAAAAGTACTATATTGAGAACAGTTATGTATCACCTGTCGCACCTTTGACTACAGAAGAAATGAGAGCTAAGCAAGAACATAATCAGGCAATGCTAGAAATTGCATCTGCCCTAAGCTATCAATAATTTGAGGACATTAAGGATTGCACAACTGCTAAGGATATGTGGGACACTCTTGCAAGGATCTATGGTGGTGACCTAAATGTGCTGAAAGAAAAGGTCGAGAGTCTTAGAGGTAAGTTTGATTAAATGAGAATGAAATAAGGTGAAAACATTGCACAATATTGTGGTAGAATAAAAGAAGTTATGAATGCTATTAGAGGAGCAAATGGAGCTATTGATGATGAAACTATAATTGGGAAAGCACTAAGAACCCTATGTCCTATATATGCTACTAAGATCTTAGCTATTCTGGAATCTAGATGTAACTCTGCTAATGTGCTTACCTTGGAAATTTTGGTTGGTAAGCTGACTGCTTTTGAACTCTCTAACTATGATAATTTCACTATTGGAAGCATTGGAAATGTTGAATTTGCTTTTAAGTCACAGCTAGTTCTGAACAAGCCAAAGAAAGAAAAAGAAAGATGCATCAGTGAAAGTGATAGTGACACTTCTGATGAAGACCTAGAAGATCTAGAAGCTCTTATGGCTAGAAGACTGAGAAAGGGAAAAGGAAAGTATAAAGGTAAACTCCCTATTATATGTTTTGCATGTAATAAAGTTGGTCATATAGCTATTAGATGTCCTAACAGGAAGGATAAAGATGATGAAAGGAAAAGAAAACACAAAGATAGAAAAGATGACAGAAGCTACCGATGGAATAGAGACTACAAGGGAAAAGGTAAGAAATCTTGTTACATTGCTGAAAAAGAGACTGACACTAATAGTGATGATCTTGAAATTGAGGTAGTCTATGTGGCAATAAAAGATGAATCTGATGAGGATGAGAAAATTGCATTGATATCCTATGTGAACAAGAATGATAAATGGATTATTGATAGTGGCTATTCACATCACATGACTAGTGACAAAAATAAGTTTGAGACCTTACATCATTATAGAGGTAAAAGTGTAAAATTTGGTAGTGATGTACCATGTCCTGTTAGAGGAAAAGGTTTGATTAAACTGACTGATAAGATATCTTGTGAAAATGCATATTGGGTTGAAGGTCTTAACTACAATTTGTTAAGTGTTGCTTAGCTTAACAAAACTAGCTACCGAGTGGAATTTCATCACAAGCAAGCTAAAATATTTGATGCTACTAGAGAACTAATTGGAAGTGGTGATCAGACTAGAGGTAATTTGTTCTATCTTGACCTATCTAAAGAAACATGTTTGATTGCACAACTTGATGATATTTTGTTATGGTATAAAAGGATGTGTCATGTTAACTTTGACAATCTAGCATAGATAAGTAAGAAGAAAAAGGTAAGAGGTCTACCTAGATTGAAGAAACCTAAGAATGTGATGTGCAAGGAATGTCAGTTAGGAAAAATGACAAAGTCAAGTTTTAAGAGCAAATCCTTTACTTCTGAAAACATTTTAGATTTGGTTCATACTGACCTTTGTGGACCTATGGGTATACAAAGTTACTATGGTGCTAGATACTTTATCTTATTTGTTGATGATCATACTAGGATGATGCATGTGATGTTTCTAAAAGAAAAATTTGAAGCTTTTCAATTCTTTAAGTGGTATTTGGCTAAGGTTGAAAAGGAGATAGGTAGGAACCTGAAATGTCTTAGATCTGACCGAGGTGGAGAATTTACATCAAATGAATTTCATCTATTTTTCAATGATAGAGGAATTAAAAGATAGATGTCTGCACCTAGAACACCTCCATAGAATGGTATAGCAGAAAGGAGAAACAAATCTATCTTGGATTGTAAAAGGACATTGATGATTGAAAAGAATGTGACACAAAAATATTGGAAAGAAGCTATAAGCACTTATGTCTACACTCTTAACCAGGTACAGATCAAGAAAGGTACAAATCTGACACCCTATGAACTATGGCATGGGCATGCACTGAGTGTTAAATACTTTAGAATCTTTGGAAGTAAGTTCTATATATTAAAAGACACTAGGAATGGAAATTTTGATGCTAAGAGTGATGAAGGCATATTCCTAGGGTACTCCATAAAAAGTAAATCTTATAAGTGTTTGAACTCTAACACTAACAAAATTGTGGAAAGTGTGAACGTCAAAATTGATGAGTATGCAGAAAGAAATGAAGCTGACAGTAAAAGAGAACTAGAAGATTACAGATCTTTTGTGTACATTGAAGAAGAAGATGAGGCAAGTAACAGACTTGCACCTGATGTCGAGTCTTAGGTAAGCAATGTCGAGTGATATATAGAAGCTACCGAGTATCAGGGAAATAGTGTTGAGAAAGAACAAGAACATGCCAAGTTACAAGAAAATGTTGTTGAGTATCAGAAAGAGGTTTTCAAGCATTTTGAAGTTGAATCTGACAATCTTGTTGAGGAACATGATGAAATAGAGGAGAGAACAGTTGAACCTATTTTGGCAAAATATGTAAGAAGACATCATAAGCCTGAACAGATAATTGGAGACAAAGATACTAGAATCCATACCAAAATTAAGACTAAGGATCCAACATGTCTACTATGTGAATTTGAACCAAAGACAACTAGGGAAGCATTGGAGAATGAAGACTGGATACAAGCAATGAATAAATAAATTGACCAGATTGAGAAGAATGATACTTGGACTCTGGTGTCGAGACCTTAAAACAAAAATGTTATAGGAACAAAGTGAGTGTTTTAGAATAAGATGAATGAAAATGGTGAAATCACTAGGAACAAAGCTAGGCTGGTATGTGTTACCCAGATTTTCCTACCCCATACAAATTTGGCCACTGGTTGGGAGGTCCAATATTCTACATATCTTGTTGCACCTCAAAATTTCATGGCCTTCTGCCTTTTCTTTTGGCCTCTGCAACCATCCAACTCCCTGGTCTGCAAGTTTAAATTTGAAAAAATGACCATTGGAAGCAAAAAACCCTAAAAAACCCTAGGCCTGTTCTAATTCGTAGTTACTTTTTGGCCACTTAAGTCTCTTATTTCTTCATGTGCGCTTTAAGGCTCTTCCTTCTATCGTGAGATCTCTTAATCCCCAGCTGAATATTCTTTTCATTCCCTAACTACGTGAATACCTGTGTTTGCAAGATCTCCCAGTCAGAAATCTTATTTCATTTTTATTCCGTGACTTGGTGAATGGTCTTTCCAGTCGGGTAATCACTCAATAAAATCCAAGGTCACCAATCCTTTCAATGACTAAGCAACTGCATTTGCGTAATCTCTTATTTCTAGCAGTTTAGCCCTTAACATCTAATGATCTGGTGAGCGGTTATGGTTTGGTTAGTGGTCTTAGTTTAGTGGCTAAAGTAAGGAATCTAGATCTATGGCTGGTCACATGATCACATGGGGTAGGAATATTCCTTGTGATCATATGACAACCGTCGATCTTGCTTTGTTTCTAGGGCTCTATCAGGTGGGTCCTCATGTTATGATGTGCTCACTTCTTATTGGCTGGTTGAAGGATGACAAGGATGTGTTAGTGGGTCCAAGTATCTTGAGTGAGGTGGCAAGGAAGTAAGATCTACGGTGGGCACATGATCTCATGGAATCTTCTGACCCCATGTGATCATTCGACAACCGTCTGATGAGAATCTTAATGGGTCATGGGTCCAATGTGCTACGTGCTACTGAGGTGTTCATTTTTTATTGGCTTCCAAATGGTGAGGTGGTGTTTGACTTTTCAAAGGGTTTGCGACTGTCACAAGGATGATCTAGGTCATTCATCTACCAGGAGAAGCTTTGATCGACAGTCATATTTTAAATTTGACCTACTAGCTGTTAATATTTAAATTCAAATATATCTCTACAAGGTTTTGCTAGGGTTTTGATCCAATGGTCGATTGCAACAAAATGGGTAGCTCAAATTGAATTCTTCAGGATAGTTGTAGTTGAGGGGTTGTTGAGGAAGATCTGATGGCTGTCTCCTATGATTTCTCAGGGTACAATGTTGATGTTCTCACACTGAAGAAATAATTAAGAGGTTAGCGCCACCTATGGCCTCCTGTACTTCAAATTGCAAACATTCATGATAGGTCCAATTTACAGAGGGGTAGATAGATCATGGTGGCTTGTCCGCAGGTAGATACAGTACAGGGATGGACACGCAACATGATATCTGATTGGTTGAGATATTTTCATGGATATTTATGATCAAAATTGATAGGGTTAGGGTTTGAATATTAAATGACAATTTATGTAACCCTAATTAGGTTTTGACTCCTACCTGCGTGCAAAAAAGGAGATGTATATATTAATTTTTGGGAGCTTTTAGAGCTCAGAGTTCACATTTTGTAAAGAAGAAAGTTCTCTTTCTTAGAAAGTTATTTGTGGCATTTTTTCTGCCCTCTAGTTTTCTACATTCTATAATCTCCCATTGATGGTTCAGATATCGAGAGGTATTTTGTGACATCTTCTCTATCCCTATGCTTCCTTGTCTGAACTATCTCTTATTGAATTGAGGTATATGTATGTTTTCAGTGATATCTTAGGGTTCCTGATCCCTCTTTCTTTCTACAACTCATGTGTATTACTGTGTCTGATTTGATTTGAATACTCTTGTGGGTATACTTTGACCCCTTGACATTATGTCTCATTCCTATACCCAGTTGCAGAGATGAATGTCTATTTGTAGGTCATAGTCTGTGTCTTTTGTCCAGACCTCTCTATGAAATATTTATGCAAACCTATTTAGTGAGTTGTGATCTCCTAGACCTAAGTTTGTTTACTGATTGCATTCTCTATACTATAATTCATACCATATTTTTGGTGTATCACCTAGTAGGTAGTTTTCTTTCAGTTATTTCCCTTTCATGCACTCCTTCTATCCCTTTCCCCCAAAGATTTACTTTTCATGTCAAGAAGCAAACTAAGGTGATTATCCAAGAGGAACCAGCCTAGAACCTGGAGGTCTCATCTCAGTTAGCATAGGTCCCACAACCTGGAGATGATTCCCATGTTATACTAGCTTATCAAGACTAAGAGAGCTTGAAAAAAGGGTGCAAACTTAGTGTATAATAGTATGCAAAGGCTATGCACAAGAAGAAGGAATAGATTATGGGGAGACATTTGCCCCTGTAGCTAGATTGGAAGGAGTAAGAACTCTTCTTGCATATGCTGCTTATAAAGATTTCAAGGTATATCAAATGGATGTCAAGTCTGCATTTTTTAATGGTATACTAGAAAAAGTTTACATAGAACAACAAGAAGGTTTTATTGATCCAAACAAAAGACACATGGTGTGCAAACTGAACAAAGCATTATATGAATTGAAGCAAGCTCCCAGAGCATGGTATGAGAGGTTGCACAACTACTTGATACAGATTAGATTTTCAAGAACAAATGACACAAGCAATCTGTACATGAAGCATGAAGAAGGTAAAGGTATCTTGTCTGCAAAAAAATTTGTTGATGACATTATTTTTGGTGGACAAGATGCATTATGTAAAAGTTTCTCAAATGAGATGCAAACTAAGTTTGAAATGAGTATGTTTGGTGAGATCAAATTCTTTGTTGGTTTACAAGTATATCAAAAGAAGAATGAAATTTTCATTACACAGTCTATGTATGTTAATGAAATACTAAAAACTTTTGGGATGGAAGATGTTAAACCAGTGGGAACTCCTATGGTTACTTTACAAAGTTATCTAAGAATGATGATGCTGCAAAAGTGAATCAAACTCTGTATAGATCCATGATTGGAAAATTATAGTATGTTGTACATAGCAAACCAGATATTGCATTAGATATTGGGATTGTGGCAAGATTCTCTACCAATCCTAAAGAAACACATATGATGGCCATGAAAAGAATTATGAGATACTTGAAAGGAACTACTAACTATGGTCTATATTATAAGAAGGATGACAAATTTGAACTCCGAGTTTATACAGATGTTGATTAGGCAGGAAATGTAGATGATAGAAAGAGTACTAGTGGTGGAGCTTTCTTTCTTGGATAGAGATTAGTCTCCTGGACAAGCAAGAAACAAAATTGCATTTCCCAATCTACTGTCAAGGCTGAGTATGTTTCTACTGCAGTGAATTGTTCAAACTTGGTATGGATAAAACAATTGTTGATAGGCATGAAAGAAGAAATCACTGAACCTGTTGTTATTTTCTGTGACAACACAAGTGCTATCAATATTTATAAGAATCCAGTGATGCACACTAAGACCAAACACATTGAAATCAAGTATCACTACTTGAGAGAATTAGTACAAGACAAAGAAGTCTGAATGGAATATGTGAATATAAAAGAGCAATTAGCAGACATATTCACTAAATCTTTACCCAGAGAAGCTCATGAGTATTTGAGAAGTCAATTAGGGGTTCTTCCCCTAACTGAGGCTACCTAGACAAGTTAGGAGCACTACATCAAATGTGCTATAGTAGAATATTTGACAAATTGATGCAAAAAATTATCACACTTTAGGGCTGGCCTAGAGTTGTGAAGAGAAGAAAAGACAAGGAATCAGTCATAAGAAATATGACAGAGGAAGAAACACTGAGCTGCATAGATATTATCTACATCTGATGGATGTATGTTTTAGTTGCTTCTTTGGCATTTTTGTCAAAGAGGGAGATGTACTGATATGATAACACATGATACTATAAAGTAAGAGGGAGATGAACTAAAGATAAGGATGATGAACTAAAATGAAGGATCGGGATAGAGGGAGCTCTGAATACTTTTGACGGTCACAAAAGTGAGGCTTACAGGATTCTAAATCAGAATGAAGCTAAGGATATTATAATTAATTTTCTGATGGACAGATAAGTTTTTAGACTGGTTGGTAATCCATGCGTTATTCAGGTGATATCATATGGTGTTGCCATCAATGCCAAAGAGGGAGATTGTTGAAAACTACAATTGAAGTAATTGTTGTATTGTCATTGATGTCAAACCTTAATTGGTAAGATTGTTGCTACTTAGGAAAGTACTATATCTATTTGAGTGTTGCTAAGGGGCTAAGCAAGGTTGGTAACAATAGCACCTAAGGGAAAGGTTGAGTTATCTTGATACTACAAAGTGTACTTGACTATGTTGCACAATGATGAGATAATGTATTGTTTATCTTAGTAAGACTGAAGACTAAACTGGTAGGCTTAACCAAGCAAAGAAAGGAAAAATTATGTTTAACCGGAGTGATGTTAGTGTCGACCGAGTTAGTATATGCCAAGAAAAAATATAGTGTCGACTAAGCATCAGTAAATTGCCAAGGAAGGCAATGTAAGTTGAGGAAATAGTTTTAGTAATGACCGAGCTTTCTACATGAAGACCGAGTTGACAATCACAGTACTGACCGAGCATCAGCAATTTTATATTTGAAGAGAATTTTATTTTGGAGCCGACATTGTTGAATTCTTGGATTATGTAAAATGTGTTGACTTTATTTATTGATTGTTTGGAAGCATTAAATGCATTGTAAAATGTTTTATTGTAAATCTTTAAGATATTTGAGATGATTCTAGAAAAGGAGCCGAAGAACATGAAGTGGGTAGATTCAATGAATCTGACCTAACCCTAAGATCTACAATTGAGATTAAGCAGAAAAAGATGAGTTAACCTAATTGAGGAAAATATAAGGAAACCTAAGCATTTTGATATGTATGTACATGGAGAACAGAGAATGTTGAAAGAAGAAATTTTTTATTGACTGAATAAGCAGAGAAGGCTAAAGGAGAATTGTGGTGGTTGCTTGAAGAAAAGTTCTGAGCAGATCAGAGATGGAAATGGAAAAGTTTCAAAGTCAGTAAACTAGCATTAGTGTACAGAATCAGATCTGATATTTGCAAAGTGAGTTGTATATTTTTCAGATAATACTGTTGCTACTTTCTAACCATTGTAACAGTCAAAGTCCTTTAAACAAAGGTTGACCTAATAGTCATATGTTAAATCCTTTGAACAAGGTTTCATTCTAATGGAATGTATGTAAGTCCTATGACTAGGCTCACTTTTAATAGGGTGATTGAAATCCTTTAACTGGGTCACACCTGATAGTGTGTATTGTAACCTTTGACAGGGTTGGCTTTTTACTGAGCTCACTTCAGAAGAGTGAAAATAATAGTAGCATGTTACAAATTGGTTTTTCCCATATTGGGTTTCCACTATAAATCTTGGTGTTTATACTTGTGTGAATGTTTAGATCTGAACATTACTATGTTTTACAAGTTAAGTTATAGCAAGGTAGTGGACTACATTGTTAGATGTTTCTATTATTGAATCAGTGGTGACCGAGTTTGTTTTGGTTTTGGATCTGATTTAAGGATAAGTTTATGAGATTGTTTTATACATTAGGACCTGAGAACAACTGTTTCACCCCCCCCCCCTCTATTGTTCTAAATCATATTAACAACTGATGCATTGAGTAGAAGAAGATCTTTGACATGACCGAGATGAAAATTGAAGTTCTTGGTTTTGATGAGATGAGAGATTCTTATGAGTTTGACCCTAATTTTTCTGAGCCATGGAGAAAGTGCAGAGCATCTATTCAAGATCAACAAGATACTAAATGGGATGAATATTTTATTCAGGAAGGTATGTTGTTCAAAGGTATTCAGTTGTGTATACCGAGAGGAGTAATGAGATCTAATTTGATAAAAGAGAAACATAGTAGTGGTTTGGCTGGACATTTTTGCATTGATAAAACATGGAATTTTCTTAAGGAGTAATACTATTGGCCGCAGTTGTATAGAGATGTTTAGAAATTTGTGAAATTTTGTGGAATTTGTCAAGTTGAAAAAGGAGTAAGTTAGAATACTAGATTGTATACACCGATTGTTGTTCCTGAGAAACCTTGGATTGACATCAGTATGGATTTTGTTCTTGGCTTACCGAAGACAATAAGAGGTAATGATTCAATATTTATTGTTGTGGATAGATTTTCTAAGATGGCACATTTTATACCATGTATAAAGACATCAGATGCAGTACATGTAGCAGATCTTTTCTTTAAGGAAATTGTCAGATTGCATGGAATACCGAGTATTATCTCTAATTGAGGCAGTAAATTTGTTGGATACTTTTGGAAAACACTTTGGAAGAAATTTGGCACTAAGTTGAAATATAGTTCTACATTTCACCCACAAACCAATGGACAAACTGAAGTTGTGAACAAAAGTTTGGGAAATCTTTTGAGATGTTTAGTTGGAGACACACCAAGTAATTGGGATTCTCTGTTAGCACAAGAAGAGTTTGCATACAATAATACAATGAATAGGATTACTGGAAAGACACCATTTGAGATTGTGAATGGCACACAACCAAGAGTAATATCTGATTTGAGAGACATTGCTGATGAGAATAAGAAAAGTGTTGAAGGAGTAAATTTTGCTGAGTACATGAAAACATTGCATGAAGATGTGAAGCTGAAGCTGGAAGATAGTAATCAAAAATACAAAGATAGAGCTGATAAATCAAGGAGACATAAAACTTTTGATGTTGGTGATGAAGTAATGGTTCATTTGAAGAAAGGTCAAGTTATTTTTGGAACATATGGGAAGCTGAAGATGAAGAAGTTTGGACCTTGCAAGATTCTGAAGAAATTTTATAGTGGAAATGCATATGAGATTGAGTTACCTGATGACATGGACATATCACTGATTTTCAACATTGTTGATTTGTATGAGTATCATGAACTTGATGAAGAAGTGACATATCCTAAGAAGCAAAATGATGAAGTTGAATAGATTTTGAAGGAAAGAGTTGGCAAGAGTACAAGAGGAAAATCGTATATGGAATATCTGATAAAGTGGAAGAATAGACCAATGGAAGACAGTTCTTGGATTTCACAATCTAAGTTGGATGCAGCTTGGACCAGGCATACCAAATGATTCAGAGAATCATTTCTAAATAACCCCAGGTGTTTAATGCAGGAGCATCTCGGGTCCTTGGCAATCCTGTGTCACCAAAAACATTTTTGGAGTTTGTCTATGTTGCTCAATTTCTGCTTTGACTGATTTGGTCGGTAGTTGGTTGGTTTCCTTTGGTTACCAAGTGTGGTCAATTATCTCCTAGGTGGTTAGTTATTTCACTGGTGCTCAGCATTGCCTGTCTGCTGCTCGGTTATCCTTGCTCACCGACGCATTTAGTTGTGTTTCCTATTGTGGCTGACTTGTGCATTTATATTGGATCATAGATTTAATGTTTGTATCCATCATTGGGAAGTGTGTGGTCCTAGATCTAACCGTTACTTTTATTAATTATGGATCTAAAGGCCGACTTAGTTCGGCAGCTTCTTGTATAAATGTAGATGTTTGGTTGTAGTTTAGGAGTCAGTTTTTGGATAGAAGATAGTAGACATTAGTTTTGAGATTGGTAATAGATCCTTGCATGTTTGAGGACTTCTAAGATTCATTATAATATCAGGCCATAATGCGGAAGGCCTTACAGCCTGGCATGTATGGTTCTAATTGATGATAATATATGAAAGTTTCTACATTCTCTCTCTCACTGTTGTGTTTTTTGGCTTCTGCATGTGTTGAGAAGGCTTGGATCATCAAGGTGTGTCATCCCTTTGCCCCTCATGCATCCTGCCTTGTATCAACATGAGTGTAGATCAAAGTTGAATAGGACACCTAAGAAACCTTACATGGAGAAAAAATTTCACACTTGCAACATGCATGGACACATGTCACAAGAATGCAGGAAAAAGATGAAGCAAGTCTAGACACCAAAAGAACAGAACAAAACATATCAACCAAGAAGGCAAGGTAATGCATATACTTGGGATTACAATACTTGGGTAAATTTCACAGCATGTAGTAGTTATGGACATATAGCATCAAATTGCATGAGAAATAATTGGATAGGAAGATCTTGTAATTGGACAAGTACTAGTATGGAATATTTACACTATCATAAGGTTGGTCACTTAAGAAAGGATTGCAGAGACCGAGAACCAGAGACACAAACAAATGCAAATGGAAATACAATTAAGGAAATCGTGAGGATAATAAATCAAATGTGGAGAAAAGCATCAAATGATAATGATGGATAAGCACTGCATTTGGTGACACCTCATCCATTGGATTAGGTGACATCACCACCTCCACCTAAATCATAAAGGTATGTATGGAACTGAATTTCAAATCAGTTATATCTTACAAATAGTTCCTTATGTCTAGTGAATGCACACCAAATCAGCATGAAATAAGATGCACTATGGGATTACATGTTTAGAACTTAAACTATGTATAGTCAGTAAAAGCATAACTGAGTGAAAGTTTTCTAGTCGATGAATATTGGAAAGGTTAACCAAGTCATGGTATCAACCGAGTAATATCTATGTGTTAACTGAGCTAAAGCCTTTTTAAAATGGAAACTGAGCACAACTATATTTATCGAGTTGTGATAGGTAAAGCATTAAATGCAAAAGTTTAAACAGGAAATAAAATTTTAGTATAAATACTTGGACTTAGTCATTTTTCACACAACGATTACAAAGAACTAGAGCGATTTCGAGCATATTTGAGTGAAAAGATTTCAGAGAATTTTAATAGAGATTTGAAGGATTTCTAAGCAATTTATTCACGATCAAGTAAGTTTCGCATCCACCGAGATATTTTATAGCATATTTGCGAAGCCCTAAATTTTAGAAACAATGGCATCCTCATCCAAAGTTATGAAATCCAAGTCTGAAAATGATAAGAAGGTTACTTTGATAAAGTTTACAAGCTGTAATGAACCAAAGTACAAACTACACCCTGAAATTACTTCATAGATTGATCAAACCCATGCGTTTTCATGTATTCCACCTAGGGTTTTGTTGGTTCAAGATATTTGTGCATACATCTAATACAAAATTGGTGAAATAGGGGATTTTGAGCTTCAATCCACTTTCCAGGAGCTGAGTGTCAATAGAAAGCTCAAGGATGAGCATAAACATTTGGAGGTGAAAGGTTTAATGAATGTTGTGTACTTCCCAAGAGAGTTCAAAACTGAATGGATTAGGGCTATATTAAGTCGAGTGCATGAAGGGAAATTATGGCTAGATGAACTAGTAAAAATAATAAGGGACATTATACATGCAGTCATCGATTACCCTATTATTGACAAGGTAAAATCAATAAGAACTGCACCAAGAACCGAGATTGAGAAGTTAACCGGAGCAGAATGGGATGGGAGAGGTATGAGAGTCAACACTATTATTGATCCCGAGACAAGGTTCGGCACTTATGTAGTTGGTTATAAGATATTCCAATCAAGCAAGCTGAATAGTGTACCATGTGGAGCCATGGATAGAGCCTACAAAATTATCAAGAAAGGTTTTCATTTCGACCTAGCTGAGCTCCTACTAAAATAGTTAGATGAAAATATGAGAACCATCAAGTCAAAAAAGACAAATACCTATAAGTTTGGTTCCCTACTGATTTGTATATTTTTCTATATGAAAAAATTCTTTCCCTCAGTTGGTAATGTTGATTGGGATGTTGACCGACCGGTCATTATGAAAATCAATGATTTTATTCAGAGTTTGGGTCAAAATTTTGTTAGTGTTATGGATGTGTATTTTGAGCAATTTAAGGAAAGAATGCATCAAAAGATAAGGATACTAGGTCAGCTGGTTGAACAATTTAAGGATGATATTTGCTTCCTAATTGATACCAACACCACTTTGATCAAGGCGGTTGAACCAAGGAATGCTTGGTTACCCCCTATGGGCTATGAACTAGATATTGACCAAGCTGTGAGGCCTCACCCTGACCCGTCATAGCATCTTTCTTTTTCTGCATTTTGATACAGTGATACATTTGTTGATCTATTTTGGATTGAGACTCGGGATATGATATTTTGATGGTGATTATTATATTATGTAGGTGTGGATGTGAATCTAGAGTACATCATGATTTTTATTATGCATCGTTGATTAAGTGAATTATTCATGATTAGATTTGATTACTGCACATGATGATTATGTACTTATGATGTTCGAATACTATTGAATGAAAAATTGTGATTTGAATTGAGCTATACATATTGAGTTATGATACTAAATAGGAAATTGAATATGTATATTTCATGTAATGTTATCATCTTGAACTACTGATGCTCGAAGTGAAGTGTGCAGGTACGAGAACCATGGGAATTATCGGAGAACCAAGGTTAAACACATGTGTACTGAGTAAACCAAGGCTTAGTCCAATGTGGGATTACAAAGCCTCGTTGTAATGTGAACTTGTCGTAAAAGTGAATTTTCTTGTGCATTAGTAGTTAGCTTCGTGTTGTCTTTCTTGGCATTTGTATGTAATGTGCAATTGTTAGTGTCACTTGACACTTGTAATGTACTCATTTAAATTTATTTTATTCCAGCCACTTCTAGAGGCCAATAAGGAGTTCTAGGGGTCATTTTTTGGCATAATTTATGTATCTTAATGTTAGGGGTATGGGTTAGGAAGGTTTTGAGCATACCCTAAACCCCCTAGAGACTTTGGAAACCCTTTTTTTGACCCATTTACCCTTACCTACGAGATTGGATGGATCTTGATTCTTACCCAACTTCACCTTTCCTTCCAATCAAGCATTAATCATGGGGGGACAAGGGAAATCAAGGAGACCTTAGAGTCAAATCTGCCATTATGATTGGTGGGTGGGTAGGATTTGGAGCCCTTTTTAGAGGCCTTGGATAGAATTAGAGGGTGTTCACCCACTCTCTAATTTTAGAGACTTTAGGGTTTTGGAGGAGGAAGAAAAAGTGGATAAGCTCTTCTCAAATTTCCATTTCCATCACACTTGTGGAGGTTGGTTACTCTTCTCATGGAGTCTTTCTACTTGTGCATTAGATTAGCTTGTATCTTTCCCTCTCATGTATATGAATCTTGATTCTTGTTGTGGCAATGTGTTGTAAGGGAGGGATTTTGGGTTTGATTTCATGGTTTGATCTTGTTTTTTTTGCTTGATTGAGGGAGTTCTTGTTTATGGGTGTGAGGCATTACTCACCCTTTGGGAAGGGAAGAAGTGGCCTATGGGTGGAGGGGTTGGTTGGGCTCTCCATGAGGTGAGAGTCTCTTCTCTTGGAGAAGAGGGATAAGTCCATGGTGTATGGGCACCATGGAAGCCATTGCATTCTTGTATTTTGAAGAGGATGTTAAGCAAAGTATGTGTATGAAGAGGCATTTGGATATGCATGGATATGTAGCCTTGAAGAGGCATTTGGATATGTAGCCTTGAAGAGGCATTTGGATATGTAGCCTTGAAGAGGCATTTGAATACTCATGGTGAGAAAATTTGTATGTAATGGCATTCTCCCCTTGGAAAAGCCCACCTCCACCCTCTCAATGAGCTTGTAAGACTCATTTGTGTAACCTTGGAAGGGAGTAATTTGTTGTATGTGCATTGTGTAAATTGTTTGTGAGCATCTTGTTGATCTTGTTGCATACCCGTTTAGCCTTGGTTCTCCAAGCTTGGGGGTGGTCTCATAAGAGACCTTGGTTGGGTGGTGAGCACCCATGGTTCTCCCCTTTGTTGCAGGTTTTGAGGTCAACACCCAAGTGGAAAAGCTTGAAAAAGTTTCTCTTGTTGAGCTTGTATCAACTCTCCTAGGTTGTTGTAATATTGACCTTGAAGGAGATCTTTCTCTCTTGTATATTGTAAAGAATTTCCATTATTGAGTTCATTGTAAAATAGTAGATGTATATGAAAAGGTGTATGTAATATGATGAAGTGAAGTAGCTCTTTTATGTTGATCTCTCATTGAGTATTCCATCAAAGTGTAATATATAATTGTAATGTAAATGCTTCTTCACCATAGAGATTATGTAATGAAATTGATAGGATGTCTATAATGAAAATGCAATGTATTTCTATCTTGTCTAATTGATGTTTGCTTCTTAAGATAGTGGAGTTATTTTCTTTTTATAAAAAAAAAGTTATTCAAAGTTGGCAAGAAAGGTCATGAAAATCATTCAATAGTATGTAAAATTTCATTAATATGGATAGCCATGAAACTCTTAATATTGGATTCATAGTTGTAAGCTCATTGCAATCTATCTAATTTTAGACCAAACTCATACTTAATAAAACTATACTTGGATAAAGAAACTTGGTCATTTCTCATTCTCTTTCAATAAGACTATCCATGGAATAATTGACAAGATGAAATATCAAATGAGAGACATATATGCATTCTAGACTTACTAATTTCCTTAATTGCATTCTAAACACCTCACCTATGTCTAGTAAATAAAATAAAGAAATCAAGTTGTTGTAGTATTTGTCATATTGAGAAAAAAAGAGACACTTCCAGAATTTATAAGAGCAATTTTGCTCTCTGGAAAATGTATGGGGATAAAAATTATCCCCATACTACACAGAGAATATTCCTTATTTTTGTTTATACACTAAACAAAACTACCTAAACTAAAACATACTCTAATCTACCTATTACCATGTCATTTACTCACCAAATCATGTTTTATGGGGTCTTAATAAAGTTCACAAATAAAATATCACTTTTAGGCCTTCCCCACTTGTTATTGGCCCCCACAAAGTCCTCTTCCTAGGCGCAGGAGAGAGGCATGGCAGAGATAACATTAAATTTTTTTATCATCATTCTTTTCCCTACGTGGGTAGAAGGACTTTTAGGAAGTGACACTTACCAAGGATTTCTTTTGCCTTGCTTTTTACTTTATCTCCATGTAGACATGGCTGACATGGTATAATGGACTATCCACCTTTCAACTACCTCTTACATGCGTACCTTATTATGTTCTTGAAGATCTGACACCTTCTCTTTTGTCATTAAAACAGTCCTTCCTCCTTGCTAGGCGCACCATCCACTTGGTCATCTTCTTGGGGAATGCAGCACACTTGTATTGTTTGTTGCATTGACTTTAAACATCTTCTTAATTTTCTCTAGCCTTGGGTTGTGCGAAAATCCCATCCATGAGATTGGTGGGGCCCTCAAAGCTTGTCTTTCCTTTTGTCCTCTTAAAGTGCGCTCCCCTTGGCTTTATGATTGGCTAGTGGGTGATGTAGGTTAGCATAGGGGGTAGACTAGCCTTTTTAGAATTTGAATTTTCTTTCCTTGCTAATTTTAATTATTTGTTATTCCTTTCCTTGTAATTATTAGTAAATGGGGTAATTAAGTTATAGGTTAGATGAGTTGTGTATAGAGTGAATTATGCACTAACTTTCCTTTTTAAGGATAAATTATTCTAGGGATAGTTTTAATGTTAGGATATGGTTGGGAGATGATATCCTTATTTAACTTTTAATATGTTAAAATATTAAGTAATGTTTAAGTTTAATTAATTTGGTGACCTGTCTATTTTAGACCAGCTATGTTAAACCTCGGGGACTTATTGACACTTAAGACGATTGTCCAATTACTTACTAAATGTTTTAGTAGGTCATGGGTTCAATAAGTGAATCAATTAGTTAATTAAGGGATGAGTGCATGATGTTTAGGAAATAACTACTTGTTGTTATGTTAGAATTCTTTTAGAGGAGAGAACATAGTATTAGAAAGTGATAGGTATGGTGAATCTTTAGGTGAGAGTTTTTGGAGCAGGACATTAGTTTTTAGGTGCCAATTATAATCCTTTAGCCATTAAATTCTAATTTTGGTAGTTAATGAATTAGATTTTTAGTTAGCAGTATTATGTTCCAACCTAACTAAGAATGATTTAAATGATTAATCTAGTATTTTTTTTGTCGGGTTTATATTCATACACATCTAGCAGTGGAACCTCTTAACAAGATAATAGTCAATTCAATTAAAGTTCATCCTGATAGCAGGACCTGCAACGTTTTCTTGATGAGGGCTTAGTTGAGATAGATTTCCCTTGATAGATCCACTTCTTGTTATTGTCATTACAAGCATATCCCTAACCATTTCCAGCATAGGCGTATCTGTGTTGATCTTTGGCTAAGTAGATCGAAGTACGTGACAATGACATATGTTATTACATTTCACCCTTTAAAAAAAAAAAAAAATTGTTACGTTTTTGGTTGTTTATTTTTTGGGCATGACACAAGCTTACAAGTCAATACAAGTACTATTGGCCAAGCCCAAAGATCCATAGGCAACTAGGTTCGGTACCTATGAAGAGGCCAAACTAAGAATCAAGGTGGATCTAGTCAGAGTTAAGGTAAGTAAGAAATCAAAGAAGATGGTGGATACATTGGTGAAATAGTTTAGAGATGAAGTTGAAGAAGAAGAGAGATCAGTAGCTAATCTAGTTGAAGAGGAAACCAAGGAATAGTTATTAATAGGAAATAGTTAACATGATGAGGAGGAGACTGAGTCTGACAAGGATATTCATAATACACCAGTCAAGGCCACGGGGAAGAGACAACAAGAAGGAGCACCTACATGAGCAAGGAAAATGTCCTCAACAGTTTCTTCTTTGTCCCTAAAGAAAGGAATAGTGAAAATCTCAAGGCCAACTCCCACCAAGACCTATCAAAAGAAGAAGAGAAGTGTCCAAGCCACCTTTGAGAAACCTAAAAAGAGAAGGTTGATAAGGGCAAAAGATTATATTGATGAAGATGGTGAAGGAGACAATCAAGAAAAATTCATAGTAAATAAAATCCAATTGGTAGATGAGCTAGCCAAGAACATAAAGCAATGGGTAGACTTTCTCACCCTAAAATTAGTCGATATGTATATATGTCTACCGAGGATCAAGAAAAAGTTGAAGAATCATTTATTCAAATGATGATAAATTTCAAGAAAGTTCATGTTGAATTTTCTAAGTATATTCCTAAAGAATTGTATGAGAAAGTTTCAGCTAGGTGGATATATGCCATGCACACTGAAAATAAAATGAGGGAACATTCATTGATTTTGAAAATGCCTGTAATACCCCAAAAATGGGCTATAAGTTCATTAATATCCTGCATCTACATATCGAATGAAATCGACATCAAAGTCCTAACCTAAGGCACATCTAAACATCATCAAATCATAATTGATTATCTTAAATTCTGCATCGGGGAATATTCCTAGTAATATTCCTAATCATCATAATTATCTTTAATTTTATAATTATTTGGCAATAAATCACATTTATCCTAAAGTTTGATTAATTGAATATTTTCATATTTAATTAATTAAATTTAATATTTGCCACTTAATTGTGTAATTAAATTTAATTCTATCTATTATTAATTGTATTATTTAATTTTGACAATAAATCCAAATATCCTATGAATAATTGATTAAATTTTAATTTAATTAATTAAAGCAAATTTTCATTATTTAATAATATAGTTTTTAATAAAAGTTTGATTAAATAATTGATTAACCCATAAATCAATTGTTTTATTTTTAAAAGCAGTTAAGTTGGAAATAAATCACTTTATTATTAAATTAATTCATAAATAAAACATGCACAATCATAAAAGCAAACAACTATCAATTATCAATTAAAGCTAAACTCTATTTTGAGTTAAAACTTAGCTTTTGCATATTTTTGTGAGTTAATTATCCTTTATTTAAAAATAACTCAAAAATCAAGTTGAGTTATTTGAGTGATTTATGGCTTTTTCCCATGCACCTCCAAAGCCCTGGATTTCTATAAATTAGGCTTTAGGTCTTCACAAATCATCTCATATTTTGCACAATCACGCTGGAGAATTGGAATTGAAGAATCAAAGCTCTTGTGAATCGACATCTTGGCGAGATCAATCTTATTTTTGCATTCATATTTTATATCTTAGCATAGAATTTCATAGTTTTCATATCATTGTTAGAATCTTCATTGTTAGATCATTTTAGCATATCAATTTCCATATTAGCATAGATTCATATCAGTTTTTATCATTCTTATTGCACAGAAAAATCCAAAAAAATAGAATAATTGCATTCAATCTCATATCTAGATCAATTGCATTCAAATCCTTCATTTAGGTGTCGTCTAGGTCACTGATCTCGATAATAATCTGAGACCATTAATCTCGCACCTACTAGAAGGCAGTAAATCGCTTGGTTAGATTAGATTTCAATTTTGCACGATTTGGATTATAGCTAACCTCTAATGTTTTACTGAGTGTTGTGTCTACAGATCAGGTACAATTTTCACACACACATTTCTGGCACCCACCGTGGGGCAACCCACCTTTGCATGCTGGTTTTGATTTTTTTGGGAGCTAAAACTATAAAGTTTCAAAGATTTAATTTTATCTCCCAAACGGATTGGAATTTTGGTCTGAAATTTTTTCTACAGGTTGGTGACATCTCAAGGAAGCTATAGTAAACAATTTAGAATTTTATGAGATGTTTTGAATTTTTAATAATTTTTTCTTAAAATTCCAAAAAAAATTAATATCTGACGCAAATTAGCATATTTTTAAAAAAAATTTATATTTTCGGAAAGCTCTTTAAATTTTACAGGGGGTTCATTCTTTGTATTTTAAATTTGGACATGATATCATAGCTCAAATAGTCAATTTACAAAAATTGGTCTGTTTTGATAAAATGGGTCTCTAGGGCATAAATGAAGAGATTTTTCTAAAATTTTTGCATTTTTGGAAAGCTCTCCATTTTTTAGTAGGGCTCTCTATTCTAAATTTCTATTTTTGTGACCAAAATCATATCAAAAAAATTAGATCTTGTTGACTAGGTCAAATGCAGCAAAAAAAATAAAGTTTTGTGATGGGTATGCACTTATTTTTTTTACATGGTTCAAAGAATGATATGAGTTGTCATTTGGGTTAATTGCTGGTTATTATTATTGATAATAATTGATTTTTAGAGCTAACCCTATGGTTTTCATAAGTTGAATATATTTTGCATATCTTGTTTGCTTGTTTGCTTGTTGGAGAGTTCGTCACTTGCTTGCATGGAAAAACTCAACAAAAATTGCTAAAAATCAAGTAAAATCTACTAAGCGCGTTGCGAGGATCCCAGGTATTCTCTTTCATCTAATAATATTTTGATTTGGGACTTAAAATAAATCTCTTATGTGTCTGGCTTGTGTGCATCTTTTCATGCTTTTGATCTATTTCTACACACTTGCATAATTGATACTAGGTTGTGAACCCTTAAGGATTCATTAAGTAGTCTTAGAATACTTGTGTTTGATCTTGATTGCTATCTTGGGTTATTGGACTCGCTAATCCGCCGGCCCCTCATTTTCGCCCCGTGGTTGCAATCTCAGTGCCATAAAGGGGAGGGGTCAATAGGATAGAAGCGTTAAGTGTTCCACTTGGCAACCCTTTTGTGCTTTTAGGAACTCACTTGTTTTCTAAGTTGTGGACTCATTTTCAGCTTGTGTGAGGTGTTAAGTGTTCCACCTTGTGGACTCATCTCATATTTTCTTTAAGCATTAAGTGTTCCTCTTTCTACTTTTTGGATGCTTTTGGTAGATTTGCTTTCGAGAATATATCTGTGCTCACATAGTAATTAGGCCCTATGAACACTATTTATGATTCTTGAGAGATTGGATTCCTAGAGAAATCTTTCTTGATGACAGAATCCTTGTAGGTAGGGAGGATACTTAGTGCGTTTCACATTCAACTTGGTTAGTGCATCTTCTTTTATTGATCGACACATTCTCTCTCCGGAGAGGTTGATAGATCACGTAGGGTTGATATCATGAGTTTTGGTGAATCAAAATTGGTTAGTGCATCTTCTCTTATTGATTGATACATTCTCTCCTCGGAGAGGTTGATAGATCACGTGGAGTTGATATCATAGACCTTGGTGGAACAAAACTTTGTCTTAGCGTGTCGGATTAATCTGCTTGCTTTGTTTGGGTTAAAAGTGAAGAGGTGTCAAAACCTTGAATCTGGAGCCAAGTCCCCTTGTGGTATAAATATGTGAGTCACCTTTAGAGAGGGTTAACTATAGCGGACAATCCCTTCACAGGGCAAACTGCATTGACGGAACCTCAAGCGGTAATAGCCATTTTCGCCATGGTAGTGACAGCTGCTATATAAATGTCCTTGTGGAAGAAATCTCCACGGGTATGGTTCATTGTTGGGTTGTCAGATCTCCCTAGCAACTCTTGAAGATTAAGTTCTCAGACTGTGTCAAAACCTTGGTGCGTCGGGATTGGAGTTCACCCCTTTGAATCATAAAAGTTGCAGAGTCAAACCATTACTAAAAACCCTAGAGAGGCCAATTTTTCATTCTCAGGTATATGTGTGTTATTGCAAAACTTTTCAGAACATACACAATTAGTACTCTTAGGGATTAGCACAATTTGGTCACTTGATTGTTCATGCGCAAGGTTGCTTTTTCCCTTGTTCATTATTTTCAGACGTGCTTGGAATCACTTGCTTGCTGTTCTGCGTGCTTGTTTATCTACTTGGCTATTAAAAATGATCAAATCTGGTATAACCTTCAAAATTTGGACAGTACAATTTGCAAACAATCCAAAACTGAAGACCTTAAATTTTGCAAAAATTGACGTAAAATTCTTTCTGGAGTCAAAAGTCATTTCAGGAAGTCAAAAGTTGTACAAGTTTTGTCAAGTGTCATTCCAATATTGCCCATCTATCGTACGATTGAGAACCCAGTGTCGTACGAGTTTTCAAACCAGCAAATTCAAGAAAGTCAAAATCCTGTTAGCAACTATCGTATGATATTTACAACTATCGTTTCATTCCTACCCAACTGTTGTACGAGTTTAGCAACTGTCATTTCATAGACTACCCAGTGTTGTACGAGTCTGTAGAGTGTCATTTGGAAAAATTTGAGAGAGTTGTCAGAAATTGTCAAATTGCAAGATATCCAATGTTTCTAGCCTAGTTCCAGAATCTGTCAAAAATATCATTGTGTCAAGAACAAATCAGTAGCTATTGAAAATCAATCCACATGTCTCAAAGAATCAGTACACATGAGGAAGAAATTCTGATCGCCGCTATGATCAAGCAGCTGCAAGCTATGCAAGTTGAACTTAACAATCTTAAGAAAGAAAAGGAACCTCTATACTCTTTTCCATTTGATAAAGACTTGTACATGTCACCATGCCCCCGAAAAAAATTTGAGCAATATGATACCTCTTCCACAGAGAGTGACACATCTAGCTTTGGAGACTATGATGACTATGACGATAGACAATGTAATGATACCTATGACACCTATGTTCCTAAGAGTCCTCCTCATCGTTCATTCCTGCTTACTACAAATGGGCTGTCACATTGGATAGATCGTGATGGTGATCCATATGATTCTAATTTTGAAAGAGACTTTGATGGCTTTTTTGGACAATACCTTGATGATGATCCATCTACTACTGTTGAGGACTATAAAATGCATCGTGCTAGCTTAAAATGTCAATACTATATAGATCTCCCCTCTAAGAACTCTCAGGCTGAAAATAAAGATTACACTCTCAAGCAAGATCATGTTAATGTTGGACCTTTGTCTAGCGATGGTTCCCTTCCATCCCCTACTTCCTCCAATACCCATACATTTCCTAAAGCTTCTGAGTCTTTCAAATCTTTCACAGAACCTTCATCCGACACAAGTCCTAATACTTTTCATGCGATTCCCTATAGTTATCCTCCAAGGCTACCTCTTAAAGAAACTCAAGCTAACCTTCACTTGGCTACAAATACTTTCAATAATGATAAACCTAAAGAGCCTAAGCCTTCATATGCTATAATCCCTACTTCAGCTAGTCCTCCACCATCTCTTCCAAAGTCTTCCATACAATCCCAACATGCTTCCTTGTCCTTAGAAGTGGCTCCATGTCAAGAGGATTCCAAAAATGATGAAGAAAAGAACATAAAGAAAGATCAAGATCAAGAATCCTCCATGTCATCCACTCCTTTTCACAATGTCTCTTATCTTCTTCATGGTTCTTTTGATCCTATACACCCTTTTTCATGCATTCCACCATGTCTTAAGTCTTCTCCTAAGGAAGATCAAGCTACTACTTACACTGTTGAGCTTATTGGCAATCAAATAACCTTACTACACTTGCATTTTCCAAAGATGATACTTCTATTAAGGTTGTTAAAAATAGTGTTGTTACTTCCAATGTTAAACCTATTGAAAATCAAATGAAAAATTATGCACTTGTGCTATCCAAAGATCCTTGTCAAGATCAAAGTCTTCCATCTTCTTGTTCTACCACTCCATGTTCACTTCCACTTTCTACTTTTCCTAAGTCTTTGCAAGCTTTGAACAATCCTATCAAAGAAGGTGCTCATATTCAAGATGTCCACGATTCTATTGAAAATTCTAATGCTCACTCTAAAGATGCTGATATCCTTGGTTGTCATATAGATGCTGATGAACTTATTGATTATCCTTTTGCATCTTCCACTTCCATCCTTGGACCTCTTCCACCACTACTAAGGGCTTCATGCCTTCCTTCCATCTTGGGTCCTTATGTCCCTTCACTTTCCCCTCCTAACTCTCCTAATTTGCCATCCATCTTGCGTCCTTACATACCTCCATCTTCCATCTTTCCTCAAGATCAACATAGATGCATACCCTTGAATCCTTTTCATCCACCCACCCATCTACACCAGTCATATCCTCCCTCTTCCACAAATCCCAAGTCTTTTGGAAGTAACTTGAATGTTCAATACAAGAAAAAGAAGCAATACAAGAATCCATCAAAAAAAGAAGATCACCATGTCTCCTCTAATCAACACAGAGGCATAAAGTCAAAAGAGATATCTAAGAAAAAAAAAAAACTACAAGACAAGTATGGGTTCCAAAATCCATCATTGAAGATATTCTCTCTAGATCATCAAAAGGAAATAAAAAGCCTACGGCTATATGGATTCCAAAGTCTCTCTTGAAAGAGTCTGGTGTTGAGAAAAAAGTGAAATTGACAGTCAAGCTTCCAAAGGCTTCCACTTCATCTCCCTCCAAAAATATTCTTCCATTTCATGTGCCTAAACCACAACCTCTACTATCCATTTGCCATATTCCTTCACGTATTCCTTCATTCACGATTCCTCCATTCTCTCACCACCCTTCAAGGTATGTGTTGATGTTGAACTTGTCTTCTTTTCCATCTACCCTTTCACAATCCTTCCATGCATTATCCTTCTACCTTCTATCATTTTTTCTCATTTGCCTATTCCTCCTATCTTCCAACCTCACTCGCTTTACATAAAACCCTATCCTCCATTTTTCTCTTCCATGTTCCTTTCCCTATCAGCATTTTTGAGCATATCATTTTGAATCCTTGGCATATCATGGTTTATCCTTTCAAGGAGCATTATCTAAAAAACTTGCCTTCTTCCAAAAAAAAAAAAAAATGAAAAAAAAAAAAAATTGAAAATGTGCCTTGGTGAAAACCTGGAAACAGGCGCCTTGGTAGAAAAAGTAAAGAGAAATAAATTCATCCTATGGTGAAAACCACTCCCTTGTGGTGCCTTGGATAAGTACCATGATGAAAACCTGGCAATCAGGCATTATGCGTAGTTCTTCTACATATTTCATCCATTCCATCTTCTCTCTTTGATCTTGACAATGTTGATCTATACACGAACATTTGACTATTTTGTGAGCTATCTTATGATGATCTTGCTTTCATTCCTTCCATGTTTAGCCTTCATATCCATCTTCCTCCATTCATTCTAGCCTTTTGCTATCCTTTTTCCCTTTGGTCTTGATCTAAAAAAAGAAAAGAGAAAGAGTAAAACACGATGCTACGAAGCCTCTTGACATGTCTACTCTTTTGGACTACATCCTTTCCTTCTTTGGCATTACACTTTTGTGACTTATCCTATGCTGGTCTTTCATTGCTTGTCCAAATGCGCTTTACATGAAAATTTTTCCCTAGCTTGGGTATTCTTGAGGAGTTTTCCCTTGAAGATTTCTTCCCTTCATTCTCCTTCATTCTCGTGTCTTCTATCTCTTCCACCAACTTGCCAATGCCTCTTGTTCTCCACCTTGCTAGACATTGGGACTGCACGATATAATCTTGCTTGGGAGTTTGCAATGGAAAAAGATGCTATCAAGTATACCAAGTATCAGAAAAAGTATCAGAACAAGTATCAGAACCAGTATTAGGACAAGTATTAGAACCAGTATTAGAACAAGTATCAGAATCAGTATTAGAACAAGTATCAGAACCAGTATCAGAACAAGTGTCAGAACCAATATCAGAACAAGTATCAGAACCAGTATCAAAACAAGTAATAGAACAAGTATCAGAACACCTGCTGGGGCTACACCTTTTGCTTTAGTTTATGGGTCTGAAGTGGTACTGCCTATTGAGGTTGAAATCCCATCACTCAGAATCAAAATGCATGGACTTGTCACTGATGAAGACTACAGAGTGTCTAGGTTACAAGAACTTGAATTACTAGATGAGCGCAGGCAAGTAGCATATGATCATCTCAGATTATATCAGAAAAAAATGTCTAGAGGCTACAACAAGAAAGTCAGACATAGAGAATTTTAGGTTGGCGATCTAGTGATGAGAGAAAATCCTAAAAATTAATCACATCGAGAATGCAAGGGGAAGTTTGAACCCAATTGGCTGGGTCCCTTTGTTATCACTGCTACTTTTGGCTCTGGTGCCTATCAACTCTCAATGACTGAAGGAGAAAAGCTCTGAGAACCAATCAATGTTCTCCATCTGAGGAAATTCTATGCCTAAGGCATTCAGTGCTTGGTAAATGTCCTGAAAAAAATCTTTAAAAAATCAGAAAAAGTCCTAAAAAAATGAACATCTTGGTGAAAACCTAGCAATAGGCACCTTGATGATTCACAAAAAAAATCAAAAAATATCCAAAAATTCAAAAAAAAATTGAAAAAATGAAAAATACAAAAAAATGAAAAAAAGAAAAAGTGCCTTGGTGAAAACCTGAAAATAGGCGCCTTGGTAGCAAAAATAGAATCTCTGCCAAGATGGTGAAAACCTGGCAAATGGGAGCCACTTGTTCCAAATGCTCCATCTATCAATGCAATCTTGGTCTTTCCTAGCTTTCAGTCTTGCTTTAGTTTGTACATATCTCCCAGTTTGTTTCTGCATTTCCAATTTTCAATAAGTCAGTCTGTACACCAATCAGCTCAAGCGTCTGTATCCTATCTATCAATGTTTAACACTTGGGGGCAATCAATGTCATATCCTATGGTCTCCCATGTATCTTAGATGGATCATATCTAGTCAGAGTCCTTTGAAGCTTCATGTGAGTCAGTCAGTCAGTCTTGTCTCCAGAAAGGATTTTGCATCTACAACAATGCAATCAAACATCAAAACTCAACTGAAAATGATCTATGCTTTTTTTCATGCTTTTATCTCCTTGTATGCTTACTAATTCGCATTGAGATTTTTGCATATTGTGTCCCTTCAAGCTCTTTGATGATGTCCTTTATAAGATTTAGGGAGTGATGACTGGGGGCATAATCTTTTCTTTGTCTTCTGCTTGTATGTGAAAATCTAACAGCTTTGGAAATTCTGGATTGAAATGGTGTCCGACTGTAAGAGCCTCTATCTCAAATTGGATGGCCATGCGTACCTCGACCATTGATACCCAAAAAAAATTCAAGGACGTTTGATCTAACTATTATCTTTTTGAGTGAGTTCTTTTTCCTACTGTGGAACACGATCTTGCCTAAGGATGTGAACGATAAAGGGTCACTACGGGTAATTCACATTGGATTTAGAATGATCTCTTGATTGTTTGTATGTTTGTAACGCAAGGCATACTCAGGTCATCACAACATTTATGTTTTGATGCTTGTACAAATTGCTATATCAAAATGGACACGATATTCAGGTCATCCTGGCGCTTGTGCCTTGGTGCTTATATCTAATCTGACATTTTGAAAACAAAATCAATATTCATATATCCATGGTTGTTTGACCAGTGGGTGTTGTATTGATTCTTGCGCATACAAATCGATATTCATATGTTTATGGTTTCATGGCTAGTGGGCATTGTATTGATTTATCTGGTTACCTAAAAGTTCAATGATGATAACAAATCGACATATGATCAGTGACTAGGTCCTCGGTCTTAGGTTGCATTTCATTTTGCATGTCTCATTGCATTTTGCATGTTGCATGATCTCACAATGATTAAACAAACTCCAATGCTTAAACGATTCTTCAAATCGCATCTTCAAGTCTAACAAGAATTGAATCTCACACGAAGGTTCCTCCAACGAAGCAGCAAGTATAATCCTTTTTCGGGATCAAAATTGAAATCTGAGATCATTTATCTTATTCACTGCTTGCATAATCGACCTTCAATCATCACAGAAATCTAGTATTCAACTTAACTGATTAGCTTTCATCAAACTATCAAAATTTCAACTTGGTCAACCATGGTCAAACTCATGGTCAAACCTAGTCAAATTCAGTCTCCAGGACCTCCAAATGATGCAGAATGCGTTCTCAGACGTGTTTAACCACTTCTCAAATCAATTAACATGCTTCTCAACTATCACCGCTGACTTTTCTTGTCAAATTTCAATTTTAATCCCGAAGGGGGCATGGTATTGCACATCATTCAAAGTCTATAAATCAAATTCTATCGATCAAGTCTATCAATATCTTTCATCAGTGATCAAGACAAACAATCACGTCTAGTTACTGATTCATCAAAAGTCCTCATCGCTCAGGGCAAATCTATCATCACTTGGGGCATATCAGATTCATCAAGATCCATATCAATCTGGTATTCTCCTAATCTTGTAAATTGTATCAGTTTTTGCAACCATCGGATCATAGTGTTCTTTCCTTGGTTCTTTGGCAACTGAAGGATTCGGATGTGATACTTGCTAGTTCTGCTAAGACAATCGAGTCTAGAACGGGTCACTCACTTCTTATCAATCCTAAGGTTCAGAATCAGGCATTTTGACACTTTTTCGCAATCATAGGTTCATTTGCTGCTACAGTGAACATTATCTTTGGTCATTCAGGACCTATTATCTCCATATCAATTCAATATCAATCAGCTTCTATCTCATATCAATTATCAATTTCAAACATCAGTTTCATATCTCTATCAAACACAGACTATCTTTGAACCACTGCGCTTCACACAGTAATTCAAAGAGGGGCAAAATGTAATACCCCAAAAATGGGCTATAAGTTCATTAATATCCTGCATCTACATATCGAACGAAATCGACATCAAAGTCCTAACCTAAGGCACATCTAAACATCATCAAATCATAATTGATTATCTTAAATTCTACATCGGGAAATATTCCTAGTAATATTCCTAATCATCATAATTATCTTTAATTTTATAATTATTTGGCAATAAATCACATTTATCCTAAAGTTTGATTAATTGAATATTTTCATATTTAATTAATTAAATTTAATATTTGCCACTTAATTGTGTAATTAAATTTAATTCTATCTATTATTAATTGTATTATTTAATTTTGACAATAAATCCAAATATCCTATGAATAATTGATTAAATTTTAATTTAATTAATTAAAGCAAATTGTCATTATTTAATAATATAGTTTTTAATAAAAGTTTGATTAAATAATTGATTAACCCATAAATCAATTGTTTTATTTTTAAAAGCAATTAAGTTGGAAATAAATCACTTTATTATTAAATTAATTCATAAATAAAACATGCACAATCATAAAAGCAAACAATTATCAATTATCAATTAAAGCTAAACTCTATTTTGAGTTAAAACTTAGCTTTTGCATATTTTTGTGAGTTAATTATCCTTTATTTAAAAATAACTCAAAAATCAAGTTGAGTTATTTGAGTGATTTATGACTTTTTCCCATGCACCTCCAAAGCCCTGGATTTCTATAAATTAAAGCTTTAGCTCTTCACAAATCATCTCATATTTTGCACAATCACGCTGGAGAATTGGAATTGAAGAATCAAAGCTCTTGCGAATCGACATCTTGGCGAGATCAATCTTATTTTTGCATTCATATTTTATATCTTAGCATAGAATTTCATAGTTTTCATATCATTGTTAGAATCTTCATTGTTAGATCATTTTAGCATATCAATTTCCATATTAGCATAGATTCATATCAGTTTTTATCATTCTTATTGCATAGAAAAATCTAAAAAAATAGAATAATTGCATTCAATCTCATATCTAGATCAATTGCATTCAAATCCTTCATTTAGGTGTCGTCTAGGTCACTGATCTCGATAATAATCTGAGAACATTAATCTCGCACCTACTAGAAGGCAGTAAATCGCTTGGTTAGATTAGATTTCAATTTTGCATGATTTGGATTATAGCTAACCTCTAATGTTTTACTGAGTGTTGTGTCTACAAATTAGGTACAACTTTCACACACACAATGCCTACTCTATCAGTTGATGAGAATAGGTTGGCATGCATTACCTTGAAGAGATTGACGGGAATAACAAGCTTCTATGGAGTGCAATTCTAAAAGCCCAAGCAGAAGTAGATAAATTGGCATTGGCAATAATCCCCGAGAAGAAGAAGAATAAGAAGAGAGGGAAATGAATTCACTCAGATGATGTTGATCTAGCCACCAAGGAGCCAATTGACTTATCTAACATCGAGGTATTAGATGACACCATTGTTATTGATTTCTACCTGACTGAATACAGAGAGTCATATAGATAGGATTCTCTCGAGCAATTAATAATAGGGACAGATGATGTTTTAATTGAAGACATCACCAATGGAGATTCTGATGACATAAACAATGATGAAGATATAAATACTACGCAGACACAACTGAGGAAAATTTACTTAGTGACGTAGTAAGAAGTGAGATTATGGGTGACTTACCGATATTGGTACAAGTAGTTTAAATTGTAACATAGAAGGAACCCAAAGGTTCAACCCCTGAGCAACCAAAGGATATACTTGAGGGAAAGGGTACCATAGAGAAAAAATCTTCCAATGAGCCTGAGAATACAGAGGTAGAAACACAAGCATCGGAAGAGAATAAACTAGTAGAATCAATTACAGTAGACACCACTACAAATCTCCTAGGACAAGCTATTGAGGCACCGGTCACCGGGAAAGCTAAGGAAGAAAGTGTGTCTATCGAGATAGAAAAGAAAAATCTGGAGTCCAAATCTCTCATTCCTTATACTAAATCACCAACACCAGAGAAGAAGAAGAAAAAGAAACATGGTAAGGGTCTTGTCACACTTGATGAGGTTATTGAAATACTTGAATGTGACCCTAGGACATTAGACCCTGAGGCATTGAGAAGATATGGGGAATTGTGCATGAGAAAGGTTGCACAAGAGAAAATGAAGAAGGAGAATAAAAGTAAACAAATTTTGGAGGAAGTTAGAGATATTATACTACAAGTAGTTCCTAAGATCAATGTTGATGAGGAAATTCCCATCATTGATCAACTTGCAACTCTAACCAGTCATATTAATACCACGGATATAGATACATAGAAAATAATAGAAGAGCATGAAGAAGAAAAGATATAGTTGAAATTAGCTGAGAAAATAAGCCAAGAAGTGGCAATTAATAAGGTTAATCTCTCAAAGGTTATTATCGAGCTTGAAACCATAATTCATAGGATAATTCAAATTTTGTTCAAGTTAAGCACCGTGGACCAATTCACTACCAAGATTAGTTAAAATCTCAAGAAACTTGATGAAGAGATTAAGGTCAGTGAAAATAATTCTCTAACTGAGCCAAATGTTTTTCCTAAGCATATTTCAAAGGCTCAAGAACTTCAGCAGTTGAGAATAGATTTGAGGAAGCAAGAAGATAAAATAAGTGATCAAATCACTGAGATTCAGGTTGAGTTGCTTCCACATCTGAAGATCATGGAGAGTCATGTTAATACAGCAAAAGCTTTAGTTGTGTGAGGCCTCACCCCAAAACCTGTCATAGCTTTTCCATTATCACTATGATAGACCCAGTAATTGGCTTAATGTTTTGTTGAATTAAGAAGGTTTTACCCTTTCGACAGGGATTTGATTACATTAGATGATGAGACTTTATATTTTCTGATTCTTTCCATACTCACGATATTGACCTTATGACACATTATGACTGTCATAATGATGATTAATTTAGATGTATACTAAGTTCTCACAATTTGGGTATATATTTTCTGATATGAGTTGTTTAGAAAAATGATAATCAGGATTTGAATTATGTTGAGATGTGAAATTCTTTGAAGGTTTAAGGTTAGGTGATGAAATATATTGTTGAGTTTCAAGACATTTCTATAATTATTACTTGAGGAATTGGTTACTTGATTTTATGTCATTTGGATGATTTTAGTATTGATAAAATTAATGCTTATGTAATATAGATAAAACTACATTATGATTGATATAGATTAGGAATGATTGGTGTGGCATGTGAGTTAATGTGATCATGTTCTTATGATTCAGTTACATATGTCAGGTGTAATTTAATGATTAAATTTATGATGAATGATCATAGAGACTACATGGATGTA